>JBBJLS010009617.1:0-15965 GCA_037577275.1 Bryconaethiops microstoma
CTGGTACCTCCGGTCATTGAGGTAAGATGCAAACCAGTGCCAGGCTGTTCCCGAGATCCCGAGGTCAGAGAGAGTGGCTACTTCTGGCTACAGAGAGAGCTACTTCTTTACATGTAACAATCATATGTGTCACAATCAGTCAACTAACATAAGAACCGGTGTGGACCCAGAACAGGTGCATCGCAACCGGTCATAAGACGAGTTTAATTCATTTAGAAATGAACCTCAACAAAGCAGAAGACACAAATGCTGAGGTTGCAAAAATGAACAGAAAAAAACAAGTGTGTTGTTCACATCACTGTGTACATATTTGGAAGACACTCATCCAGAACCACTTACAAATGTTACCATTTTAGTGTATGTTAGTGTAGTCTTGACCTAGGACAAACAGTATCACCTAGACCTTTCATTTGTAGAGTGGATAGTGTATAGTGTATAGTGTCGGGGTAAGATTTTTTTTTTTCATATTTACTGTGAGTGAAACTGATCAGAATCACAGATTCCACTCGGTTCCGCAAACTGAACTGAATTCAGACACCCTAGCAGAATACAAGAGTCTAGACGTTCTATATAATTGCGCTGCTAGTGGTACTTCTGTAAATCCAGACTGATCTAACTTGAGCCATGTTAGGCCATCCAGCCTGGCCAACACATTTGCACGCAGTAATATGATGCCAGCTATGCTGAGCATTGAGTCTCTGTACCTCTACATACCTCTGTGTGTACAACAGCAAAATATAAAGTCTATATTTAAATCTGTAAACAGGAAGTCTGATGATATGAGGGCGTAAGTGAATATCAGTGTCTGATTAGTCAGGCAAAGACTATCCAAATGGATAGACAAAGGAAATTTAGGAATGCAAATAATCTCAGCATTAATAGTGTGCCTGAAGTCACCTTCTCTTGGCTGACTCTCTTTACTAAACAGCTCATGTCATAAGGTTATCAGTTAATAAAGAAACACTATTCGGTACTTGGAACATTGTAAGGTGGTGTGGTGTGTGTGTGTGTGTGTGTGTGTGTATACAGGAACATGTGACTGTGTTTTTAATCCATTCAACCTTCACTCTGCAAAGGTCAATGGGAAAAAGCTGACACTGTCAAATATGTAACTTAGTAAACCTACAAAGGCATGACAATTAAATGCCAAAATAAATGGGTGCGCCACTCTTTCAAAGTACTCCTGGTGATTTAAAGCCTACTTTGATTGAGTGAAAGACAACAGCAGAAAGTAAAAGACAGCAGCAACATCATACGCCTGTACTTATATATGCCTAATGGGTAATTTACTTAAAAACACAATTTGTAATAGCAAAAATAAAGATCCTGCTGATGTGGGTTCATACCCTTTCATTGATGCACATAAAAGGTTCTTAAATGCTCACAGCCGAGTAAGTTACAGCTCAGTTCTGCGTTCAAGGCGATTGCATATGAAATGTTATGTCCTGAAATGACATGTGATCATTCCACATGTATTACATATTTATGAAAGATAATGCGAGGTGTCCATGTTTTTATTAGGAAAGCAAGACAGAGAAAAAGAAGTCAAGCACCATACACACAAAAACAGAGAAAGAGAGAGAGAGAGATAGAGAGAGAGGGAGGGAGAGAGAGAGAATATTAAAATTGTGCATAGTAAATTTGTGTAAATTAAATTAAAGTTACTAACATCAAAAGTATGTGTGAAACAATCAATTGATTTAGTACAGTGGACAGTATGCAGACAATATGATGAATATAGTGTGTCTTTGGCTGAAAAGTAATTTTTAGATAACTGACTAAATGAAGTTGATAAAAAAGTGTAACTGGGGTGTAACCAGTTGATGGAATAGTAATAGGACTTCACAGAAGAATGGAAGGATAGGAAATAAACAAATAAAATGAGTGCATAAAAAGGTGAACTACAAAATCATAACATCATAAAGGAGAAATGGTCTAGTACACATATTTGACAGATATTTACTGTGTAAAATAGGTCTACAGAATGAACTTTTCCAAAACTTTGATCTTGTTCATAGCCCTGCACGTAAACAGCTTTTCCCCTCACAGCAGTGACACCCATTACTTGCAGTGGACACCTTTCTTACTGTGGTCCACAACTGTGCCAAACTGCATTTATGCATAAATGTTCATATCATTCTGTAATGCACAACAATAATAGTTGATTTTCTGTTTCCTCAGAACCTGTACCTTTGAACAAGCACACATATCTTTGTGGCTCCTTTCACATTGGTTCTTTATATTTATTTCTCTCTAGCAGTGGTGGCACCTATAAAAACAGGGAAGGAAAACAGAAACAAGCGAGCTCGAGATACTGTGTACCGGCTGTGTCAGTGTGCCAGTGCCCAAGACTCAGCAGTTAGCAAGACTGCAAGCTCCAGCTATAAAGGGCTGTATGCAGGTGCGGCTGATGGTGGCTAATAATGAGGGGAGATGTCCTCTGCTGCCTCCTGACAGCCAGAGAGGAGGGAGCAGCCCAGTACCTTCCTCTGCTTGTTTGAGCAAGGGTGGTGGTAACTGTGGGCCTCAATCTGAGAAAATGTTGCTGGGGATGCCATGCACCCAGACTCTCTGCTGCAGCAGGAGTTCTTAGAACCCAGTCAAGATTCTTAGAACCCAGCCAATAGGGCAGAGTAAAACTGAACCAGGCAAAGAAGAGGCACCAAATGGCCTAGCAAGGGTTCAGACATTTGGCTTGCTCAGTATATGCCAAATTCTTGTGGTCTTGTGGTGTTGAGCCCCCACAGGTGTGTGACTTCTGGTCCGAGCTTGAGTGGTGTGAGAGTACTGCCCCTATGCTTATGTCAGATCCATCAGCATCAATTACAAACAGGAGCTGAGCAGTAAAAAGGGGGGTGTGGGGAGTCAGAGCTATTCAAAGGGCTTCTGGGTCTCCTTGGTCCAGCCTGATGATTTCTTAGTTAGGCTTTAGTTCATTCTGAAGGAAACTTCTCCAACTTGATGAAGATGAGGAACTCCAGAAGAAACCGCAGGATTGCTGATGTGTGTGACATATGTTCATCTACTGACCAAACCCAATCCCTGTCAATGAGATGGAGAGCCAATTAAAGCCCAGTGCCAAAAAAAAGCCCCAGTATTCAGAAGGGACCTGAGACTGTGTGGAGTTCAGTGGAGAGAAAGGGATCTTGGTTGGGGATGTTGGCACCCCCAAACATGATCTCTGACACAGGCTGTCACCAACTGAGTTAGCCAGTTGATGCAAGGGTTGTGGTTTTGCAGCCAGGAGAACCCCAGAATCAGCAGGTGATCTGAAGCAGTGACCACAAGCAGTGTTAACTGCTCAATGTGTTGAGGTGAGTGGTTGGGTCTGTTTGGTGACCACCCCCAGCCCCAGAGAGCACCCATCAGTGGTGGGCAGTGGCAGTGATTGGTCCAAGGACACCAAGGGAAACCTAAGCATCATCAATGAAGTTGACCACTGCACCACAAATCCCAAGCCTACAAATATCCAGAGGCATTCCTCCTGCTGTGGATCCCACAGCAAGATCACATTAAGGAATTCCCCTGAATCCTGTGAGGTTTAGGGCAGCCCTTGAGGACAGGGCTTGCACTTTTTCTGAGAGTTTGGGGTAGGCCAGACAGAGGTGACCAGGGGACCCACAATATAAATATTAGCCCTCCCATATGCAGGTTTTCTGCTGTATATGCTGGATGTCAACTAGGGGCTCTGGAGGCAGGTGTAAGGTGACCCAGCTCAAGATGCTAGAGTTAGGGCTATTGGTGCACTTGGTCTCCCAGGTGCGTTGGCACCCCTGCAACTGACTGTCCACCTCTGCAACCAACACTTCTACTACGATCTTTACAGGATTGTGGTACACGGGGTGCTCATTGATACTTGAGTTTGCCTTGGTAGCAGGCTGCCATGAGAGCTGCCAAGTTCCCCCTACTCTTAGCAGCTAGAGTGTGGCACTTTATAGCATTGTAGGCCACAGACCTCCTTTCTTGGCACAGGCAGAGGAGACTAGGACGAACATCCGCACCACAGCTGGGGCAGCTGAATGTTCTGTGCATTGCCATCATTAAGTGAGCTACAGAGGTACACAACTTTGTCTGGTTCTCCAAGATGGGGGTACCATAAAGCCAGGGCTTGCCCCATTAGTAGGGAGATAATAAAAATGACCATAGCCCTCTCTGTGGTAAACCAAGAGAGCTGCTATTCAAAGGCCAGAAAACACTGAAGTATAAAACCGGGCATTGCCAATGGTACGCACCAAACGTTTCTGACTGGACAGGCCAGGGTGTGTGTGTGTTTCTGAAAATGTGCTTGGGTTGTCCTCAGGGAGTGTGTTAAATGGAAAACAGAAACTTGAGAGCTCAATGCCCAGTATACAACAAAGACTGTGAGCATGACTGTGAGCCCCAGTTATAGAGGGCTGCCTGCAGGTACAGCTGATGTCGGCTAATTATGAGCGGGGGGTGCATTCCGCTTCCTTCTCCTGGTTGGAGTGAGGGTAGTGACACTTACATCTCTGTAAATATCTTTTATTTTTGTTTTAGCCTATGTGCTTATCCGGTCTGTTTAGAATGTTATGTCATACACGTGTGCACTCACCAGGACAAATTCCTCATAATGATAATATTGTCACCTACCCATAATATTCAAAATGACATTTCCCCATTAACCACTGTATTCATACTTACTTTGATCAAAAGATGCAGACTGAAAATTCAAAACCCGGACATAACGCATATTGTCTATGCAGCTATAGCTCGACAATCTTCTAATCCTTGATAGTTGAATTTCTGCTTGCACTATAATCGTTATAAACCATGTGACAAGTAAAGTACACATGAAACACAGCTATTAATCTGTTGTGTTGTTCTTCCAAGCTGCACATGTACTCCAGATGTAATGCCAGATGTTCAAAAAGTAATACTACTCAATCTTGCTGGCCCCTTAAACTTGCTGGAACATACTGTAGCCGTTTCCTTTCATACCACCAGTGTACTTCACAATGGCAAAGAGTGTTTTAACTGTCAGTGATGCTTAGTGAATCCATGGCAAGCTATCCAAGTACATTGTTGATTCAGAGGTGGAGAAAACCAACTCCTTCTATTGTCTCCTTGTGATCCAAAACAGAGATTTTTGCCTCTCATTCCATTCTCCCCACTGTGAACGGGGCAAAATATCCCTTTGTCCTTTCTACATACCAAAGTCTCACATTTAAAAGTATTACAAAGCCATTTTCTAGTATGAAGCTATTTTGTAGCCATTTCTTGATGTATGAATGTTATCAAAGTTTCCTATTATATTTGTGTACTCTGTGATATTTCCCATGTTAATGAATGACTGAGAAAATGATGGTGATCACCAAATGTGTCTACTCCTGAAAAATAGTAATAGAAAAAATCAAACAGTAACTAAATGGGAATATACATTGAAATGCTATTTCATTAGGTACACCTACCTTGTATCAACTCCACTTACCATATAGGTACACTGTGTAGTTCTGTCTAGCATTCTCTGTGGGTGCCTGGACTGAGATGTCTGTAAAGCTGCTTTTTGACCATTGTATTGTAATGCTATATATAAAAAAAGACTTGATTCCTTCAGGTAGAGAGGGAGGAGATGGAAAGCTGCTAGAAATCTGTAAAAATATTTACTTGAACACTTCTTCATTTCTTCATCTATCTGATTATTAAGGTTCAGCCTTTGCTTGTTAAAAAACAAAAGTCATGGGGTCCATTTGAAATCCAGTTTTTTATTAAGGCTCCACACTAATCCTCTGTTCATATTATCTTGGATAAAAGGTTAATAAACTATCAAATTAAAAGGATATGATGTGATTCTTTCTTGTTGTATTGTCTGAAAGCCCAGAGCTGAAGAACAAATGAATGAACAAGCAGTTTTCATGTCACTCAATTTCCAGGATATGTATATTTGTTGTTGTTTCTGTATTGATAGGTTTAAAATGGTAACAGCATTACAAGCATTCCCCTGTAAGAGAAATGCAAAGATACAGAGAGTTCATTTTTGACATTAATGGTGTCCAGTGACTCCGGGTCCACTGAGCAGATTTTAATGGATACACTCAATAAATCAGCTCTCACATAAAACTTTTTTTCCTGGTTGGTTTAAGTGACAGCAGATTCAGTAAATGTACACTGAAGCACTGCATGACCAATGGTCATGGGATACAAGGCATAACTTTATGATTTATAATCGAAATGGAACGGAATGTAAGAGCTCATTGTTTAAAGTATGTTTGACACACATACATACAAATACACTGTCTGCCAGACTCACATGCGACCTCAATCCCCTTGTTGAGGCACTAATGCATCCTGGTCCGCCGTGGCTGCTATGTGATTCCAGTTGGCCTAGTTAGCTTCTAATCCTACTAACATTAACAATGGGGAATGCCCAAGAGCCTACAGGTCTATACCACAATGAAAGACATTGAAGAATGAAGGAAGCAATAATGTTCCTGCTTTAACCCAGGTGATTTATTAATGGTTTTTAAATGAATAGATCAGTTCAATCATGCGCTATGTAATGTGCAGAGAATCACTGGGTGTATAAAAACACTGGGTTGTGCCTTTGCTTGTAGGAGCAATCATGAACACGTAGCTCCAGCAACAGCAGAGCAAATAATTTGACAACTTGCAGCGTTGGCAAGTTCCGTGAGACAAAAACAATGACCTTATATGCCTTTTATCTCGTGGAGATAAAAGTCTGGTGAAAGCTGAAACAAAGAGCAGGGTGCCTAGTGGACTATAGCAAGCTTGAGGGATGGTGGCCTAGTGGGTAGGATACTTGCTGTTGGACCGCGAGGTCATGGGTTCAAATCCTACCTTCAGCATACCACCTCTGGGTTCCTGAGCAAGACCCTTAACCCCAAGTTGCTCCAGGGAGACTGCCCCCCCTCTAGTTATGGAATGGAAGTCGCTTTGGATAAAAAGCATCTGCTAAATGCTAATGTTACTAAAGAGAGCTCTTAATCGTTATTAATTCACAATGAATACTGAGTAAATACAATGAATACTGAGTAAATAATGAACCAATTGCAAATGTGCTTGTGCGAAAAACAGACATACACTGTATTTACAAAAGTATTGGGACACACCTCTTAATTATTGAATTCAGATGTTTCAATCATACCCATTGTCACATTTGTATGAATCAGGCAAACCAAGAGATTTTGGACAACGTCATGCTTCCACTTTTGTACACATATTTTGGAGAAGGCCCTTTTCTATTCCAGCATGAATGTGTCCCAGTGCAGAAAATGAGGTCCATAAAGACATTTTTAGATGAGTTTGGTGTGGAAGAAATTTACTGGCCCACACAGAGCCCTGACCTCAACCCCATCCAACACCTTGATGAACTGGAACGGAGATCACAAGCCAGGCCTTCTCGTCCAACATCAGAGCCCGACCGCAATAATACAATTCAGAATAAAAAGGCACGAATTCCCACAGAAACACAACAAAATCTTGTGGAAATCCTAGAGAAGAGTGGAAGCTGTTATAGCTGCAAAGGGGGACCAACTCCATATTAAAGTTTATGAATTTGAATGCAATATCATTAAAGTCCCTGTTGGTGTAATGGTCAAGTGTCTCAAGTGTCTCTTATCCGGAGCGACTTACAATCATTAGTCACAGGGACAGTCTGTCTGGAGCAACTGAGGGTTAAGTGTCTTGCTCAAGGACACAATCATAGAAAGTGAGGATTTGAACCAACCAGGTTCACAGGCAAGTGTTTTACCCATTTGGCTACTACCACCCTACCAGTTAATCAGGAACTGACAGTGAAGCCTCTGCATAAGATGCTGCTTGCACAGCTGGGTCAGAGACTACACATGGGACTTGACTGCTCAGCTAAATAGATGGCCAAGCCTATGAACATTCAAGAGATTTAGATTTACATTTTACATCTGAGACCTAGGTGCTGCACATAATTGATCTATATAACGGAGTGGAGACCATGTTTAGCAACACAACGAATTGCAACTAGGAATAACAATGCTCCCTCTATGTTCATGATTTTATAACTGACAGGTTATAAAACTGAGAAACAAAGGGAAACACATTTCAAGCCCTTCATAACCAAGCAGCTGCCAAGAAACACATCAGCAAGCAGATCTAAACAGATCTCCTTTTTATTAAGACCACACAGGAACGTCCATTCCCCAAACTATGTACACAAAGTTGGAAGCGTGGTGTAGTCCAAAATGTCTTGGTATGCTGAAGCATTAAGATTATCCTATACTGGAAGTATGGGGCCTAGCCCAAGCCCTGAAAAACAGGAGTGTCCCAATACTTTTGTCCATATAGTGTATCTTTGTACCATACTGCGAATTACTATAGTTTGCACTCAGTGTTATTTAAAGTTTGAATAAGAAGAAATAACTGTGGTTCGTTTGAACGAAAGAAACCGATTTCCTAACACAGATGTGGACTTTATGTGGCGTGGAATGGAGTGGAAATTGTCATTATACAAATACAACCAAATTTTGTTTGCCAACATCTTGAGTATTTTTAGCATTTGTCAGAAATGCATAAGATTAATTATACTGGCAATGCTTAAATATACCCTGAGTTCTAATAAAACTGGAAAGCACTGCAAAAGCAATAATATAGAGTGAAAAAATATCATAATATCACACCTGGCATTGTAAAAAAGGCAAGTTTGAGCTGAATTCTCACGGCTAGAACATCTCCAAAGGGGCTGTTCTTGTGGGGAGTCAAAACACATGGAAGCAGACATGCACAGGGCAGAAAATACAGAGACAATGCCAACATGAGGCATGTATGGGAGACATACAGGGAACTCGGGGGCCGATAGTCAGGTGTGTGAGACTGCAGGTCAGCGCTTGTGCGGATGGGACTGCAAGCAGGAGGGCAGGAGCAGAATTTGTTGACGACCCTGTTATTTTTTAAACCATGTGCCTCCAAGCAGGCAGTTTGACTACCGCATGAAAAGCTGTAGTCTATGAGAAATCAAGGGTAAATCCAAGCAGATTGTGCACCTTATTGCAATTGCATCAGTGGATGTTTTAAAGTTCACTTGTGCTTATACATATATCTGGTCTTCAGCATTTCTTCCAACACAGTTTCTACTGTCATTACATTAACACATAGTTCAACAAAATACATAATATTTTGTTTTAAATGGGCCATACTTCCACTGGGAAATGCAACTGCACACTATTTTGAAAATTGCCATTTTACTGAATGTGAAAATGGAAACAATTAAAATAAAAATTTTAAATGAAACTCCTGTGTAACTTTCAAGCACAATAAGTATGCAAATAACACACTTGAAATAACTCTTGTGCAATACTGTGAGATAGTGTCAACAAGCGCTGGCCCTGTCATTGTGAGATTGTTCACGATACCAGTAATGCCACAACCACCTGTGGCAGGAGTTCAAGACAACACTATATGCTTTCTTTGCTCTCTCTGGGTGAGTTTGATGGCCGTCTCTCTCCTTCCAGCATTCAGCACTACGCAATCCACTGTGTGTGTCTGTTAGATGACATTGCAGAATTGGTGGTTAGCTTTCTCCAAGTGTGTCGAAATCTGAAAGCCTGGGGATGGAGCTTCCCATTCTGGAAGCGAAGATCCGCACGCTACAGAACGTTCTGCCAGACATTACGAGGCAGAAGAGAATGTGGGAGGGGTGTGTGGGGTCATCCACAGTACTGGTGGCTTTGCGGCTGCAGCGTGTGGTACAGAGCGGAGAGAGACCTCAACCATCTTCTCAGCTTTCTTCACTATTCTCTGTAGAATCTCACAGTGTTAAACAGAGCTGTTCCCAGACCATATATATATATATATATCTAGATGTATATGTTGTTTTCTGTAGAACACAGTGAAGATTGAGGTGGGAGGTGAGCTCCCTTCGGACTCTGCAGTAAGTAGAGAAGCTGCTGGACTTTCATGGCAATGAAGCAGGTGTTGAGGGTCCACTCAAAGCCTTTGTGATGTGAACATCAAGGCTCTCCACAGAAGAACGGTTGATGCTCTCAACAACCAATTATTTTCTTTTGTCTACATTAAGAGACACTTGTTTGTTGATTCTGTACTAGTCTGTTAGCTGTTGCACCTCCTCTTTTATGCCACCTCATCATTCCCACCGATCAAACCCCTCCCAGACTTGTCATTAGTGGTAGTAGCCTAGTGGGTAAAACACTCACCTGGGAACCTGATGACCTCAAAGTTGTAGGTTCAAACCTCCACTTTCTACCATTGTTGTCCTTGAGCAAGATGCTTAATCCTCAGTTGCTCCAAGGGGCTGTCCCTGTAACTAATGACTGTAAGTCACTCTGGATAAGAGTGTTACCCAAATGCCCCCTTTACCTTTTTCCTTTATTCTTCGATGATCTGGTTTGAGCTCTGCATCGCTGCACAGTAGTGCTTCAACAATGTAAATGGCAGCCTGATCACACTTCATACACCAGAGCTATTTTTCCTCATTCTCCAATTTTTTGCCTATTTCCCCAATACTGTTTGCCATTTATGTCATAAAGTTTCATTTAGACAGTGCCGGTACATCATCTAAATATGAAGCAACACTAACTTACATTTTACGGAATGCACCCCTCCCACAAATGCATATGCATGAAGCAAAGAAGTGCTTTTACATTTCACCAAGCACACAGCTCATATACTGCATGTGCAAAATATGTACAGTTTGCGCCCCTCATCTTAGGCTCTTAGCTGATCAAAGCTTCATGACATTTTGATTTAGTCTTATACCCAAGTGTGACCAAAGGTTTCCTGGCTAGCTGACTGTGTAAGTAAAGTGTCCATTTGTCTTACATGAACAGCACAATATTTGTTCTCTGCATTTAACCCATTCACCAAGTGAAGCAGTGGGCAGCCAGGAACACAGCACCCGGGGAGCAGCGGGTGGGGACGGTACCTTGCTCAAGGGAACCTCAGAGGTGCCACTAGCTGTCCTGGGATTCAAACCCTTGACCTTCTGATTTCAGGGGCAACTTCCTAACCACTAGGCCACTAACTGCTACCATCATGCGGTGCTTATGTGTGGGCTGGCTTTTGGAGTAACACCAGCAGTAAAAACAATGGTTGAAGAAAGAATTTAAATTAGTTTGAATAATATTAAATTGTCACTATAATTATTTAACCCTTAGAACCCAAAGCCCGCATTTGGATTGTAGACATGGCTTTTTTCGAAGCTTCCTAACACAGAAATAGTTTCAGACTTCCATCATGGTGTGCTGTGAGGCAGGTAAGAGAGACCCACCTTCAGGAACAATCACTGTATTTGGGCAGAGAAGCAAACAAAGCTGACCATTGTGCAGGCTTAGATTTCAAGGTCATTCAACTGAATTCAAGAGTGCAGTGTCCCTCTAAAAAAAATGGCAGAATTGGCTTCAGGCATTCAGTGAGCAGTGTGGTGCAGTCTTCAGTGTGGAGTAAGTTGCGAGCTTGGTGTAAAGGCTTTCAGAGCTCAAAACTGGGAATGAAAAGCTCTCACAACAAGTAGACAAGCACAATGATGAATGGACAGTGTTATCCGGGTCGAGCTGGCCTTAAAAAGGGAACAGGGAAACAAGATACAGGTGAAACTAATTGGATAAAGGGAGAAACCAAAGAAGAAATAAGAGAGGGGGAGCCCAGGCTCAGTATTCTGGAGACATGGCCCAGAAGGTACAGGTCTGACAACTGGGTACACACATCAAGGCAATCAGAATTTATTCAAATATTTTGCCCCAGGGTGCATCGGCCCACGAAGAAAATCCACAGTATGGCCTCTATTACCAGTCAACCTCTATTACCAAGGAATTAATAACTAGTATCAAGCTAATTACTAGTATAGTTATTATCAAGCTAATAACTAGTATGTACAACAATGTTAGTCCATGAATATTATTGTATATCCTAGTTAGAATCATTCTAAATTACTAATACTGACTGGCATAGACGAGAATAAGCCCCATTTGTATCTAGATATGCTGTCTCTAATAGGGGCAGCCCAAATAAAGATGTCCCACCAACTGCATAACAGAAGGAACACTGATGTACTATTTGATGTAATGTTTGCAATTATCTCACACCCATAGAACTAACTTATCGGTCAAGCGAACAAGCAAACAAAGCTAATAAAATCAAGCCCTAAAGGTGATTAACATATTTCTTGCTGGTGCATTTTTAAATACCGCTAAAGATTTTTGGCATTTTTCCCTCTATTTCGCATCCACATTGTTAGCAGTAAATTTTATTTTCAGTTATACTATAGCTTAAAGGTGTCCAAAAGTATTGTCCAAGTATCATGTGTGAAACTTTTTCTTCTTCCAAGTGTCGCCATGATTTGAGTCACCAAGCAAGTTAACATTAACCAGTGATAGACTAGTGGCCATCTTAGACACTATTGTCTCAGTATTATTGGAAAGCAAAAATGTATGTAATTTGTGTATATTTTGTATTGTTGTACAGTATTTTGTATTTATTTTGTAATGTATTTCTTGATAGTTTTTATTTCCAAAGTTGCAATTTTATTTAGTTATCGTCTCGTGTTCGCATTAGAAAAACATTTGTTCAATTAAATAAATCTCATTTATAAACTATGTATGAATGTATTAATTTCTAGTTTATAAATTAAAGAACTACCCAGTTACTCTACCCTTTTACTCAATTAGGTCTGGTGGGTATAATATGCAAGTATGGGAAAGCTCAATTTTTTTTGCAGGTTCTTAAATGACCTACAAACACCACATACCAAGGTATATTGAGCAGACGGAGTGTACTTACTTCTTAAATGGCTGGATATGGCATGCATTTCCTCAATAAGAACAGAAATGTGAGTTATACATTCCTTCATATCCTTTGTACCATTATTAATGAGTGACTTAAGTCTGGTGGCTTTACATTGTAATCTCTAAAACTAAACAGGAGGAAAAATATAAAGTAGACTAGAGGGAGACCTGAGAAATATTGAATCCCATACAAAATCAAAACCAGTGGACATTCATTCAGCTTCAACTGACTAGAGAAAATGTTACTTCAGAAAGGCTGAAAATGAGATAAATACCCAATTGGTGACTACAAAAGTTCAAGCAGGATGTGACAAATAGGTTTGTTACTGAAGGTTTTTAATATAAAACCCACAAATATGATTATTTGTGGGTTTTATATTAGATTTACCGTGGACTGGCAATCTGTCCAGGGTGTTTCTCTGCATTTCGCCTTGTATCCACTGGGACAGGCTCCAGCATCCCACAAGACCCTGGATGGTTATAGTGTGACTTACTGTGATTGTGTTAATATATAGATACAGAAAAGCAATCATGTGGTCCAGTGTCCAACAGCAGCCAGTTAAAGCCACCTCATCTGAATCAAACCCAACATGACTGGATTGCACAACATGCTCAGTTCTCACTGGACAGCTCAATTATTTGGACAGCTCAACCCATTGGCCTCGCCAAATATTCTAGTTGGTCTTGACCAAGTTTGGCTGCTATTAAAAAATTGTGTTTTTGCTAGTGGACCATGCCAAATTACTGCCACCACTGCATATTCATTCATTTTCTGTAACCACTTAATCTTTGTTAGTGTCACGGGTACCCAGAGCCTATCCCAGGGTCTATAGGCGTGAGGCAGGGACTCACCCTGGGCGGGGCACCAGCCCACCGCAGGGCAGACACACACACACACACCTGTGGTCAATTTAGAGTCCACAATTCACGTTATATGCATGTCATTGCACTGTGGGAGAAACCAGAGACCTCGGAGGAAACCCACGCCACCACGAGAAAAACATGCAAACTCCACACACACAAGGCCAGGACTTGGATTCAAACCCCCAACCCTGGAAGTGTGAGGCAACAGTGCTACCCACTGCACCACCACAGGGCCTTCCACAGCATATGCAGAACAAAAAAATAAAAATTAAAAATTAACAAACCAAAAAACACCCACAACAAACTGAAAGCACCTGTAATGATTGTGAATCATTAATTAAGTAAGCTTTTTTTTTTTTTAATTGAGTACTGCTTTAATTAATTCAAAATCCAGATAAATAAGTCTCAAAGAGAATGTTTTTTATTTCTCTTTCTCATTTGGACTTGGTCTTGACTCAAACTCAACTTAGACTTGCTTTGGACTCGATTTGTTGATGTCAGCAGCAAAGTTCATTCTCACATTGTATCTCTCTATACAGTGCCTCACCCACAATCATAAATAGGCAAGAGGAGCATCATGTACTTCTTTAAACAACTGAGATGCATATTTTACCATTCGTATAGTCTTTCTCACTAGTCTTGTTACGAGAACTAGTTATATGTAAATATTTATGCAGTAACCATGCATTGTATAATAATGTTGCATTTTCATTACAGCAGGCCAAATATCTTCCCTCTCCAACTATAGATTGGAGGGCGTGTTGCAGACAAGCAGGATGAAATGCCAGGAGAAAAAGTGTTTGCAGGGTTACAGGGAATTCCTAAGCCTTGAAGTTACCGAATATTATATATAAACTTAAACACCTGCACAGCAATATTCTATGTTTTGAACGCTCTCATATTTTTTGCAATTATTACACCTTCTCTGTGGTGTTTAAGTGTTGAAGCAGCAGAGGCATGACGCAATTAGTTGCCATACCACATAACAGTTATCTGATTGTTTACATTTGTATAAAGTTCATCCATAAGGAAAGTGCTTGCAGAGAGCAGGATACTGTCAGTTTGAATTGTATATTGTTGTCTCTTATTATTCATTGTAGCACATACACTATGTGGACAAAAGTATTGGGATGCCTGACCATTACACCAACAGGGACTTTAATGACCTTGCATTCAAATCCATAGACTTTAATATGGAGCTGGTCCCCCTTTGCAAGTATAACAGCTTCTTTGAATTTCTGTGGGAATTTGTGCCCATTCATTCTTTAGAGCATTTATGAGGTCAGGCACTGATGTTGGATAAGAAGGCCTGGCTCGCAATCTCTGTTCCAGTTCATCCCAAAAGTGATGGATGGGGTTGAGTTCAGGGCTCTGTGTGGGCCAGTCAAGTTCTTCCACACCAAACTCATCCAACTATGTCTTTATGGAGCTTGCTTTGTGCACTGAGGCACAGTCATGCTGGAATAGAAAACTTCTTCCCCAAACTGTGTCCACAAAGTTGGAAGCATGGTGTTGTCCAAAATGTTTTGGTATACTGAAGCATTAAGATTGCCCTTCAATGAACCTAGCCCAAACACTGAAAAACATGTGTGTCTTAATACTTTTGTTCATATTGTGTCATATGATGGAATTTAAAACATTTGGTGCCAAGTGACTCTTGGTATATTGAGTAGAGAAGTTGAATGGAATTTTCGGTGCCCATCTATTACTAAGTGTATTACTAAGATGCTAAGTTGTTTAACCAAACCCAGTAAAGTTCTGACTGGTTTTCTGTGATTTAAAACACCTCCTCCTTACACTCTATATATTTTACGCTCCGAGATATCTAATATCAGAGACATGGGTGAGTTAAAGTAAAGCATTCTGTTAGCATTAGACTTGCTGCTGTCTTCCTTAGCAACTGTTTGGACTGAGAGTTAAAAATAATATGATATTATTAAAGATTTTCATTCAGTTCAAGACAGAGAGATGCAAGAACAGCAAGCTGTAGGTTGTGAAAACTGGGAAGTTGGTTCATTTTTCCCAGAGTTATGAAATCATCAACCTGTACACACCTATGGGTTGTAGCAGACTTGGGTTGATGATGGTTTTAGATAACCTTTGCCACACACCAGTTGTGAGCTGCCGGTGTCATACAGCAGACTGGACAAATAGGAAGGGATAAGGGACATTTGGCATTCTAGCAGACTGTACAGTGCCTGACAAAAGTCTTGTCACTTAACCAAGTTGTAGGAAAAACAAATAATAAATTGACTTGTAGTTAATCAGTTGGAAACAGAAATGGCTTATAAGAAAGGCAAAACCCTCTAGATTATGCTTATTATACCAAAATAAAGTTTTGCATCATTCATT
>JBBJLS010009645.1:0-15964 GCA_037577275.1 Bryconaethiops microstoma
AGAGGGAGGGAGAGGGAGAGGGAGAGGGAGAGGGAGAGAGCGAGAGAGAGTCAAATTCTTTTCAAGGTTCATTACTGAATCCCCTCTTGTTAAACAAGTTCAGTTAGTGCTTCAGTAAACTGTTTTGTACTCTAATATTACACCGGCCTGCTTGTTACTATACAACAGTAGTCACATTCAGTTACATGATAGGTAATCTGTGCCTGATACTTTGTTGAGATTGTAAGAGTGCTTTAGATATTCTTCACTGTGGTCTTAGACACGACTGTAAAATACCAGCCTCCCAAAATAGTCTACTATATACGTAGTCAACAGTAGATCATTTTGGACAGCCAAAGAGGTCGTGTACAACAACGTAATGCAAATGTGACATTTTACATTAGCATGGGGCATTCTTCCAGTCACATTTTCATAGAGGAGTCATTAGAAGAAGCAGCACTGCTGTTAGCGAGTACAAGTCAGCGAGTGCAATATATTTGCATATACAGGTGAAGGTCAGGAAAAACGAGAAAGGACATATGTAAAATGGGGATATATGAAGCCAATTCTTTGGTTTTGTGAAATTACACAATCAAATCTCATTATAGGATAAAAAAAACAGCCTTAATCAATAACTGAAATACCATTTTTGTTTAGATTTGGCAGTAGCAGGTATAAATATCAGAGCAATGCCAGGCTCTGACAGGCTTCCTACAAAAGTTATGGATGCATTATAGTTATTATTATAGTTATCACATATAATTATTGTCATAAATAAGCAGCTTGGTATAAACATGAAGGTTTATACAAACTGATATTAGATGTCAATCTTGTGGAATAAGTGACAAACCTTAAACATAAATTTGTTTGGGTCATCACAATTTTGTGAACAAACAAGTGACTTGCAATGTCATTTTTATTCCTAGAAAGTTATTTTCAGAAGGAGCTGGAGACATTAATTATTTTGTACCGATAAGGTCCTTGTTACACCCCTGAGTTTAGCCATTTCTTATAAAAAAAAAAAGTGAAACCACTGTACTTACAAAGATGATGCCATTGAAAATGAACATCATTGTTTTCAAAAATCCAAAGCAGCCCATCTTCACAATGCCTGCTGCACCTGAAACAAGCACAGACCAGGAGAACAACTTATAACACAAAAACAAATAAGCAACATTAGAAGTGTTTATGGTGGCTCCAGTTTTCAAGGATAACTTCCAAATCTGAACTAAAAATGATTTTAATGAGATTCTTACTGATGTTATAAAGTGCTACTGTTGCTATAAAATAAAATAAGTCACTCACTGTTCGGTCAGATTTATTTAATTAAATAAATGGGGTCAAATTCCAAAGCAACAAACAAATGCTGCATTTACCTTCACTGTGATAACTCATTTAACTAAAAGTGCTATTAATGCAAAGTACTGGTTTCACCATCAATGGGCTTACTTCCTCTCCAGCAAACGTACACCAGCCATGAAGTCATGATATGTTTCAGTATCAAACTAGGTTAATTAAGGCAAGAGGATCCTGAAACTCAAGTTGTGTCTGAGTCACTTTTCCAGAACAGACAGAGGCCTATATGGGATCTTATGAAGATGTTTCAGTTTGAAAACTTCCAGAGACAAGAACTTGTCACACAGGCATTCGAGTCCAGACCACCTCCTTGCATAAAATTACTAGGCAGCTGGTGGCCTAGTTGTTAAGGGGGGCCTACTTTACTTTTCATCAAATACATCACTTACATAAAACAGCAAATACTGAAGAAAAAAAACGACTTAGTCATTGCAATATATTATGCTGATTTAAGTAAACTAAACTGTACCCATAAAATCTATCATCAATAAATATGTAAGTACATAATTGGACAGTGACAGTTTTTGTTTGTATCCATAAAGATGTAAACTGTAAAGTGTGTAGAATATTAACATCATCGAAAGTAGAAAGTGTAATCATACAGAGTCTTAAACTACATCTGAAAGCAACATCAGCACAAGAACTGTGCATCAGTAGCTTCATGAAATGGGTTTTCACTGCTGAGCCACTGCACAAAAGCCTAAGAGTGCGTAAAGCCAAGCATGAGCTAGAGCAATGTGTGATGAGTCAAGCATGAGCTAGACTGGAGTGATGAGTCACACCTGGCAGTCTGATGGATGAATGTGGATTTGATGGTTGCCAGGAGACCACACAATGTTAATTGTAAAGTTTGGTGGAGGAGGGATAATGGCCTGGGGCCGTTTTTCAGGGTTTGGGCTTGGATCCTTAGTTCCAGTTAATGCTACATCATACAAAGACATGTATGTTTTTAACATTGTGGCAACACTTTGGAGAAGGCCCTTTCCTACCCCAGCACGATTGTTCCTCTGTTCACAAAGGGAGGTCTTCCCAAAGACATGGTTTCGTGGTGGAGGTGCAATGTCCTGCACAGAGCCCTTACTTCAACCTAGTTGGTCACTTTTGGGATGAATAGGAATGTCAATTGTGAGCCAGGCCTTTTCATCCAACATCAGTGACTAACCTAACAAATGCTCTTTTGACTGGGTACAAATCCCCCCCAGACACATTCCAAAAGCCATCCCAGAAGAGTGTAGACAGTTGAAAAGAGGCATCTAACCCATAGCTTTCGGATGGGAGGTATGGGATATCCAACAATCTCAAATAGATTTGATAGTCAGGTGTCCACATACTTCTGGCCATATCATGTCTTTTGAATTCTAAGTTAACTGCCGTGTATTTCCTTCCGTATTTGACCACATGCTAAGAGCTCTGGAAAAAAATAAGAGACCACTGAAAAAATGTTCTGTTTCTCAGGTTTTCCCTTTTATAGGTGCAAGTATTGACCTGAACAGCTTTGCCTTAGTTTTTAAGAACTGATGACAATATTTCTCCTAATTTTTAAATAAAAATATTGTTCTTTAAAGCATAATTTTAAAGGGAATGACGAAATAAGAGGAAAAAATCGAAATAAGAGAAATGATGCAGTGTTTACAGAACTTGAATAATTCAAAGAAAACAAATCTCTTGTTCACTCTGAAACAAAATGGCAATAATTACCTTTGACGTACTTCTAGTTGTGTTTTGCCATCCAACCGGTCTCACTGCGAGAGGATAGTGTTGATTACAGCAGTGTTTTTTTTATACTTTTCCTCATTAAATAAAATGTGATTCAGGTGATCACTAATCAGTACCTCATAAAGCACAACAAGGTGCTTGTGTAGGAATTTAACAGACACTTGCATGGAAAGGTCGTCATACTCATAGTATTTTATTTCCAGAGCTTTATTATATATATTACTTTACTTCCCTGCAACCCTTCATGCCTTATTGTCTCATGTTTATGTCTGCTCACAATATCTGTATCTATCATGCAAAGTCTGAAGCCAGCACCAGCAGCCTACATTTAAATAGCTGACAGAGAGAGAGGTCAAACTCTTTGGACATCTGAATCGTATCACCACTGCAGTGGACAATTCTGCCTCATTTTCTCCAGTTTAAAATGTAGGTGTTTTCGCATGAAGCCTATCTGTATGAATTTCATAACATCTTGACCATTGCAGTTTGCAAATCACTGGATAGATTCCATACCTCTTTAAATGCAACAGATCCATGCAACGCCCCCAAATATGATCTTTTTTCAGCCAGGTTGCAAAGTTTAACTCTTAGCTCTTAGTGGTTTTAGTTAAAGATCTTGAACTTAAGGCTTTAGAAGCAACAAGATAAATTATTGCCACAACGGTTTCAGTCTAGTGAACTGTGTCAATGACAGGCCGTGTGGTTTTCTAGAATTTACATGACGGAGAAGACGTTACTAAATGTTACGTCCCTCACTAAAGGATATCACGCAATTAGTCTACTGAATGTGAGATGTCACTGTTTACCATGTGTGAGACTCTGAACAAAGCATGTACATTCATAACATCTGCCATCATCTTTTCCTGTATAGGCCTGTTGGAAAAACTTTAAGGAGCCTTGACTCTATTGTTTTTGTTTGGTGGCCAATATTAGACAGGAATTTGGAAAACATGACATGCAAAACACTCAACGAATTGTCAGATAACACAGTCGACTTGAATACTGATGAGTCACTCCATTATTACCATCTGCAAATGTACTCTACAATTACAGTATATAGTCCGTGTGTTTCATCTATGGTCACGATGTGTGTGTGTGTGTGTGCGTGTGTATTTATATGAATATTCCCTAAATAAATGAACTTAAGCCTCTGTTTTCCACTTTATTCTCAGCTTTAGCTACATATGGATTACAGTAAATGTTTTATAGCCTTGTGGGCTTTCACATTTACAAGATTCTGTAAAGCTTACACACCCTTACACATGATACCTACTGCTGCACATGCAAATTATTTTAAATCTGTGTGATGGTCCAGACAGCAATTTGATTTGACCTTAAAAATCTGCAACCATGTTATTTTTAAAAACTCTACAAGGAAAATTAAAAAGGAAGCAGAAACCTTTTTTAAAGGACTTTATCACTCTGGAAAAAGTAAAAAAAAAAAAAAAAACTTTTCCAAACTTTTAAGAAAGAAGCTTTAAAAGGGAAGACACCTTTTAGAGTGTCTTCCCTGTTACACATCTGACCCAGTACACACAGAGCTTGTTAACGAACTGAATCAAGTGTGCGGGGTGATATCACATTCCTCCTTTTCCAGGAAATGTGGGCAGGCCCAAAGGCAGACTTCCATTGTTTTTCTTTATTTTAACAACACAAACAGGCACGAGGGCCAGAAACAAAACAAAAAACTCTAACTAAAGGAGACAGGAGAAACACAAACCCTACTTAGCATGACAGTGACAGTGGACAACTAAGGTCCACCTCAACACAAACTAAATAAGTAAAACACAGAACTCTAAACCAATAACGCAAATTTAATCCTCTGAGCAGTATCAAAATAAAAGCCCTAATACTAAACTTAAACAAAACTGAAAATGACGGCCTCTAGCGGCCACTGATGGGACATTACAGGTGAGAATAAGTGCAAATGTTTGCATAGTGTGGGTTCGTCAAGACAATAATCTTAAACACAAACGTTGAGGTTCTAAATGAGGCACAATACAAGGCAGCCAGTTAGGCCTGGGTTTCTTGAAGGCATTTTAGGGCAAAGATGTTTCCTAAAGTGAGCAACACACTGAACAGTCTCTCTAATGGTTATGATCATCTCGATGCTATAGTGTTTTTGCAAACTGGGCCCAGAACCCGGTTTCTAAAGAGCCCAGAGATCATTTACAAAAGGGCCTTGAATCACAGCAAAAATTATGTGTATGATTATTTACACATCAGTCAAAACAAAAGCAGATCTGTGAGGTCATGGAGTAACAATCAAATATCACAAGTGAACATCAGGGGAAAATTATATTAAAAAAATGTAGCATATGGCCTCTTTTACCAAAAGCATAACCCATCTTTGATAGCTGGTAAATTATCTTGTGGGAAATGACCATGAGATTGGTCGCTCAGACAAATATCAGACATCATTATAAACTCATTTGAACGTCCCTTTGTAAAAGATGGATTATCCTTTAGGAGCTGGTAGTGGTTAGGTCAATGTTTATCTAGTGCTAAGTTAATCACATGGTCATGGGGGAGCGTTGTAATCTCAGGAGTTCATTGCTGCTGAGGCCCCCCCCCAATGATGACTAGAATATTTATGCACGCCTGCGCAGAGACAGCAAGCCACCAACATCACCTGTCTTTACACCACACATCACTGGCTGGTGAGCTAGTTCAGTGGTCTACTAACAATGCGGTCACATGCAAACAACCCAAACAGGAAAATAGGAACTGATAGAACTTCAGCGCCTAAATTAAACTGGCTCTATACCTGATACGTGCAGAAACTGTATTATCATACTGGTCTAAGACCTGGTTCTTTGCATAAAGACTTTAAACCATGGCAAATAGTTTTAAGCCCGATGAATGAATACACTCTGTATGAGCAAACATTGGCTATTTATCATGAGTTTAACCAAAACAGGAGCTGGATGTGCAACTCTGAAACATGATCCCCAAGTATAAAGCACGTTTCTGAATGGCTCTCGACTGAAGTATGTGGAGCGAAGAGAAAAGACAAAGCACTATCATAATAATGGACGCCTTGTCTTCTAGGCCGTCCTACAAAATCACTAGGTTTTATGGTCTGATGGATCTCTCCTTCCTCTTCTCCCTCTCTTTCTTTCCCAGACTTTCTATTTAGCATTCCCTCTCTTTCGCTCTATCTCTGAGGAGCACTGAACAGAAGCTGTGGATACGCCTAGTGACGGACGCTTCCTGGAAGGATGGAGCTAGAGGAACCTTTGAGAAACTCAAAGCAGATTTGTTTATTGAATAGAGTCTCATTAATCCACTTCATTATTTCTTGATGTGCCAGATTTGGCCAAAATTGCTGATTTCCATCATCTGGCTTTGGTACTTGATTTCATAAAGGTCATTTAAGTGCTTTGTTTCTTTAAGAAATCCATGCTGTATTTGATGTAAATAACCAGTGGTGAATGTCCAGTGTTCCATATTCTGAGACATAAGGTCATCTACTTTAATGACTGATATGTGGAAGAAGTACAGAAGGTTAAAATAAGCCTGAGTAACTCTGTCATGTATGATACAGGTAGAGAAAGAGAGGGAGAGAGTGAGATAGAGAAGAAGAGAGATTCTTACCTCGAGTATTTGTAAAAATAAAGCTTATCTTTCCTCTTTTCAGTCTCTCGTGAACTGCGATGGCTGGAGCAGGTTAGCGCTTGCCAGATGGAGGTGGAGGTGGAGGTGGAGGCAATAGAGAAGAGGAGGGATAAAGGAAGCAGGTGGGAGTGACTGTTGACTATTCTCTGTGGAGAAAGTCCCACCTGAGAGGGAAGGGGGACATCGTATCTGGTTGTCCCAGCAATATGAAAGTCATGCGCGCGCGCGCACACACACACACACACACACACACACACACACACACACACACACACACGCACGCACACACACTCAAAGACTCAGTGGTAATGGCTGCAACTTTAGAAACACAGCTTGGCTCCAAACAGCAGGTTTAAATAGAAGAGATTACACAAATGAATACACAGCACGTTGCCCGAGACACTAAGGATTACAGGATTGTAAATAAAACGGTGACATCTGCATCAAAGACATGGCAACCTCAAGTTTTCATTACCGGACAGCGCGTTTCTTTACAAACCATCCTGAATGACATTATTTCCATTACAATCACTTATGTATGAACTGTGAAAACTGAAATCTGTGAAATTCTCCTTTAAAAGTGTGCATATCACCGAAAAATCCAAAGTAGTATTACAGGCTCACAGAAACCCCCAGCCAACAGAACTCACTTGGTATCAAGAACACAGCTCTGATGTCAGTGAGTTTGTTATGAAAACAAAATGATGCTCATCGTCAGGGCTACCATCTTACAGGAGTTTATGTAAGAACACACAGCGAGTAACAAGTGTCATTTTCCAAAAGATCATTCAATGCAAACAGAAGCAGAATGTTATCTATTAAAGTGAGTCAGTTCTTTGATATTTTTTGGTTGGGAATCCTGTACAGGCACATTCAGTGTATAACCTGGAAGCTGATACATTTAAAACTTTAACAATGAGGTAGAAGAGCTGTTACATAGTAAAATGCAATGGACACAAAGGATTTGAGGATAAATTAGACCACCAGATTTTCTTTTGTTATCCTGTAATGTCCAGTATGAACAATAAGTTAATTTAGATTTGTAGGAATGTTTGACTGCAGAATTACTGCGAAGACAAACAGGCTGACACGAATATGACCTTGTGTTTGAGTGTGATTTACAAAATATTTTTTCACTGTGTTATACATTGTCCTAATATTGCGTTAGGTGTGTTAACAGTCATTATAAAGTGTGTGTGCATAATAACAGAGTGATCTACCCCTTGGGTCCAGCAGTGGCCTATAAAGCCATATGCTCTGTTTGAAAATGCACCACAGTAAGAAATCCCATAACCATGTCACATGAAGACCCAAGACCAGGTTCTTGTAGCTGAAAAGAAAATGAGTCACCAGTCACGAGGCAGAGCAGATGATGATGAAGGTAGTTTTTCCAGAATGTAACCACTATTTTGTCTCTCTTTAGAATCGAATATGCTGCAGAATCTAGAACCCTTTAAAGTAGATGGGCCCACATTTAAGGAAAGCAGCAAGACTGCTTTTCTAATGACCTTTGCTGTGCAGGAACACAACTCCAGCGTTGAACTCTAGCCCATATTTAGCAAAGATACGCTGATGTCAGCGCAGTTGTCCTGTATGGTGCTTCAAAAAAAAAGTCCAGTCAACCCCATCCAGTCAACAACGCCTTTTATTTCTGTCATCACAAACAAATATGTCCCTTTAACATTGTATAATCACAATAATTACCTCCTAATTAGTATATTTTGCAATTTTCATTGTGAGAATACAACGGAAATGAAATTAAATGAAGAGGAGCTTGTAAACTATTAACTCGGCTCTAAAAATGAGTGGATCCGATACGAATTTTAAAACTTCCTTAGAAAGCAGTAGAATTCAGGTTGATGATCTAAGATAAAGGAAAGAGAATTTACGCTGTAAACGTAATCATGGGGGATTATTTACCCTGAGTTTTGTACTTTTATACAGTCACTTCCTTGTGAGGTCAACAATACAGCTCCTTTTTCTGAGAATTGATGTGAGCTTTCAGACAATAGAACTGCAAACCTGCTTTGTGTGGGTGTATCAATGAAGTGTGTGAGAATGGGTTGTTTCCACTGTAGGCAAATGTATCCACAGCTTTGAAGGGGTCACAAATCACAGTGGTGCGGCTAACAAAAGAGTCGAAAGCAAGAGATCACACTCCTGGAAAAACACACACTCTTAGTTTCTGCCCAGTCATCACTGAAAAAGGCGCAAGCTACTAGGAAGCTAGGATTTCTTCCAGAACAGGAAAAGATTGAGGGACAAAATGAGTCAAGTGTCTAAAAGGCCAGAATATGCTGAAATACCTGAAAGCCCAATTCGTTCTTTAAAAAAGGTAGACTAGATAACAAACAGGGTCTCACAAACAATTCACCTTACTTAAAAGGATAATGTACACAGAAATGTTAACACTGCTAAAAGTAATTCAAAGCACTGTTACACAAACTGGCCTCCAGTCACAGTGGCTTGGCTATGACAAGACTTTAGCTCAACAATCAGAAAAAGAAAAATCTGAATAAAGTGAGTGGAGCAAAGATTCAGGTACAGCCTTGACTGCCTACAAGCATTTGATGATTGCTAAGTTGTAAACAAAGCATTGACTGTGGTAATATTGTACAGTTGAGTCAAAAAGTTTTTGGACAGAACTTTGGAGTAACTCAAGCACGCTCAATTTGAAATAAACAGTTCCGTACAGGTTGGATCCACTGCATTCTGTTTTTTTTCATAATGCATGATTTCTCAGTTAACTTAAGTCTAAAGTTAAGTCTAAAGGACTGTCCAATAAGGTCTATCTCTCTTTCATATGGGACAAACTTGACTTTGGGCTCATGGTATCTGGCTAAACCGGGAAATCCTGCTTTGCGTAAATCCCGCAGAACTATGGAAACTGACCCGTAAAGCTAAAGTGTAGAATTTCAGCTTTAATTTGAGGGCATTTACATTTGAGCTGATGGAAATTGCTCCCTATTTGAGGAATTTCACTATGTGGACATCAGTCATGTTGTTGTGGTGTTCAGATTCTCACAGATAAATCTTGGTCGTTCCATGGTCGTACATATTCCAAACATTCTAAATTCTTAAATAAATGGACAATTTTGCTAAGCTCTCCAATGTTGAGTTGGTTTACATTAACAATAGAGTAATTTATTCTGATTTTCAGGCTTCTTTACTGGCAACGACACTTAATTGGTCCTCATAAGACAATACTGAGAGTGTCCAGATCTAGAACAAACTCATAAAATTCTGTTAGGCCTGTTGTACAAGAGGTAAGGACACAAAGGCACAGATGACCAAGAAAACATTACACAGCCAAATGCTTACAGTCCTTTGAAAAAATCCCCCATGTATAAAATGGTTTACCCATTATTTATGTAAAACCTCAAATTAAAGCCAACATTCTGAAGTTTAGCTTCATAGTCATCATCATTTTATATCCAACAGATTGGCATACAGAGCCAAAAAAACAAAAAAAAACAAAAACAAAACAAAACCAAAAAACATTACTTTCCAATTACAGACAGAACAGCTAACTGCTGCACTACAATGGTTTTGAGGAAAGCAGCTTGGAGTTAGAAATGTCCATCCACCATCTTCAGCAGTCTGCTTTTCACTTGACACTGATTTTACAGCAGACCATTGGGAGGGACAAAACAATATGAAATATCATACAAAAAAGACATAAAAAGACACCGGACACCATTCGTTGTGTAGGGCATAATTTTTAAACCATGGGAGCTGTGTCCAGCACAGCAAGCAGACAAAACACCAAGAACTAAACAAAACAACTAAACGCATTGGTTTAACGCTCACTCATTAACCTCTTTTGACCGATATTTGCTGGTTCTAAGTTCTTTCCGTCCTGCTTTCCTTGTTTCTGGCTTGCTTATTTTCTAGCCCTCCTCCCTCCCCTCTACAGTCTTTCTGTGCCATAATTTCCTGGTCAAGCCCATATTTAAGCTTGATAAATATGCAATAGCATGTTTACACTTTCACCAAACACAAAGTGCACAGACAGGCGACTAACTTCCAGCCACTAGCCTAACTGAAACTGGTGCTGGCAGAAGCCATTTTCTATTTCCATCAGCGTTGCCTTCTCGTTTCAAGTAGTCTGTTTGTCTGGGTGGCTTTTGAGTTTGTGAAACTTCACGCTGTCGAGTTTCTCGAAGCGTTTGCCGCAGTGTTCACAGGTGTAGTTATAGTGCGCCTCAGGTGTGTGTTTCTTCATGTGCCAGTTGAGGGAGGCCCGCTGCCGACACTGGTAGCCGCATATTTCACACCTGGAGGGAGGGATCCAGCATGTTTCATTACTGCTGTAAATGTGACCGCAGATACGGATGAAATGGATGCAAAACAGATACACACTAAGATTTCTGCTCTTGACTCATGTTCAATAAACGCACAAGCATCTTTAAAACAATCAAACAAACACACAAACAAACAGGTAGGTGAAGCTTAAAAGAATATATACAAAAAAAAAAAAAAAATGGGGTTCAAGGTGTAGGGGTGGGCAATATGATGACCGGTCATTATTATTTTAGTTTCAGTGATACGTATCAACGGTATCATCATACTTCTAGATCACATCAGATATACATCACAGCTCATTATGGCATTATATCATTTAATTAATTTACTTTTTTGCCAACTGTTTCTCTCTTAGTTTCTATTTTTAAAGTTAGATTACACTTTATGAAAATATCTTTAAGAATCGTGATTTCTTTGCCTTTACTTCGGTCATAATCAAATCAGACTTACTGTAACGGTGTCTCCCCTGTGTGAGTGCGCCTGTGCACTTCTAAATGGTTTTTACGTTTGAAGGATTTCCCACATGTCTCACATATGAAGTCTCTGACTCCTAAACAGACAAAAAGACTAGTCAGTAGTGTTTCCAATTTTGATGACATAAACAGGAAAGTAGAAAACTTTAATAGGAAAATGTTATATAGGCATAGGTTAAGTCAACTAGTTCCATACTTTAGTTGTGGTGAAAATGTCTTTTGAAATGTGAACTGTGAAGTGTAAGCAGACGTGTGTGTACCTGAGTGGATGATCATATGGCGATGTAAGTGGTTTGAAAGGTAGAACTTTTTCCCGCAGCCTGGATGTGGACACACCTTTGTCCGGCCTTTCCTGTGAACCAGGTTCACGTGGTTCTGCAGGATACAGATGCACAGAGCACCACCATTTATTCACCAGCTTCACAAAGAAAACTAATACTTCGGATTTGTGGGGTGTATCCAAGGCGTATTCAGTAGCTGACATGTAGAGTTGACTTAGAATGTTCTAAGGCTGTATTCAGGTTTGAAGATCATTTTCACAGATAAATAAACTATAACACACTATGAAATATGCTGTAATAAATCAAAGAGGAATATATACTTAATTTTCACTGAATGATTTTATTACCACAATTCTTGCCATATTGCACTGTTCACATATAGTGTGCTTTTGGCATGAGATGTTAGCTTTTCCCTTTTTAATCCTAAAACTTAAAAAAATATTTATTTATTTATTTATTTATTTATTTAAATAGAGCATTTGACATAGCATAGAAAATATTTTTGGATTAACAAATGAAAGACAAACTTCCTTTGGCTGCACCAACTGGTACTTTCCTGAATCTATTTCCTGTTAATTTCTTGCTTTTTCACAAACGTGGACCCAGTGGACCGGTGGACCCAGTGGACCCAGTGGACTCCAGCATGACAGATTAAAAATTATTTAAGGTAATGAAAGTAGGAGCAACAATAAAGTAAGAAGAAAAGCAAAAGTAGGGTAAAATCTGCTAAAAGTGAGAGGTGGCCTGTGACAATCCAATTGTGAATTTTGAATCTGACCAGAGCATGACACATTTAGAAAATGACATTCAGGACCAAACCTTATATGACTAATCAGGACAATCACTAATCATGCAGCACAACAGGGCAACACATGGCTGCCAGGACACAATCCGTAGTTACAGATGGTGATAGTTTGGGGGGGTATTAGACCATATCCTGCAGTCAAATCATAATAAAAACCCATTAATGCCACATTTAAGCTTACATTTGAATGGTAAATCATCTAGTTTCCACAGAAAAAAAATGTTACTACATGAAAACTAAAAAACAAAACTAATTAAAACTGATCACTAATGGTTCATGAGGAATTCACAGGTAAGTTCCTACTCCTATGGCGATTTATGTGAACATGCAGAAATCATCACTAACTAATAATTATTGTACATTTAGGACTAAGCAAGAAGGGACGTAACACTATTGCAAGCAGATTTCTATCCAAACCTTCCATTCATGCATGTGTAGCCGGTGTCAACTGCCCTCACCTGATAGCTGCTGATGGCCACGTACACCTGACTGCAGCCCTCGTATGGGCAGTGAAACATCTTCAGCATGCCATCTGCCTCAATGACTGGACCCCGCCGACTTCTCCTGGAAGACCTGGAGAGTACGGCAATACAGTGTTCTTTTAGTGTAATCAAACGATTTACATATCAAACGAATGCTACTTCAAATACACACACACTGCTGTCAAAACCTATTAGGGCAGTGACTGAAATCATACTTCAAACAGACCTGTTGGGAGAGCGTTGCAGGTCTTTCTGATTGTGTGACTCCTCACTGGGCTCCAACAGCTGCTTTTCACTCAAGTCTGCAAAACATAACGTTATACTGACCCCTAAAGTAAAATATATATTACATAGTAGAATATTTTCAAGAACATCTCTAAAACAAATTTTTTCCCCAAATTTTATGATGTTTTACTCGTCTGTAAGGAGTCCTTGAGGCTCCTTTAAATGAAAATGAATAACATTTGTGGGTTTTATTAAGGTGGGTCAATTTTGGTTTGATTTAGGGTACAAATGCACAGACACAGGCCTTCAGATGTCTTGACCAAAAGATGCATACAGTTTTAGGGGGTTATTCTAACGTTACATTCTAGCCACTGCACCCTTTCCACACTCACAAATTAATACTATGCCAAATAATCATTTTCTTCTCTACTGGTATGGCAATCCTCAGGGCCAATCATGACCCTGAACTCAAAATAGAACTGTTGGCCATAATATGCAATACCTTCTCATACTGTGCAATAGACTGTAAAAATCCAGTGCAATTTGTATTTTCATATTTATTCTACCAGTGCAATTTGTATGTAATTTGTATACTATTAGTTATTTAACTCTGTCCTATTTTATTAATGTCTTAACTATATGCCTCACACTGAGTCGACTGCACCTTAAAATGTCATTGTTCCCTGAAAAAGTGACAATGACAAAGATTTATCTTATCTTAGTATAAAGCTTTAGTATAAAGACTAATGTAAAGCCTGCACCATAATCAAAACAGAACATTTCTCCAACCTGTGATGTTTACCTGTTTCTGGGATGCTGCTCCGAATTACTGCTCCAGATTGGCACATCTGGTTGTAAGCCACTCCATCGATCACCGAGCAGGTGACTTCCTCCACATCTCCACCACCCATGTTCAACTGAATGCCTTCAGATGTCAGAGCTTCATAACTTGGACCTGTGATTATGATCAGCTAGCGTAATGTGTGGAATACAGCAAGAGAGGGAGTATATGAGAAAGTAAAGATTATTGTATTTATTTTGTTGTTTTGCTCTTTTACAGTCTGAGCAACCAGCAGTTCTTATGTTGGTGGCTGTCACTTTGAGTCATTTTCTTATGTGGCCCTTCATACAATGTGGCCATGTGACAAAAGAGAATAACAGTAATGAGAACAGTCAGACTGCGTTGTGCATGAGTCACCACCCAGTGTAACAGTGTCAGAATGCCAGCAGTGGGGAGGGAAAAATTAAAGGCAGGAATATACAAGATTATCACTGAACAGACAGTGGAACAGCTGATTTTTTTAACTTTTGGGGAAACGCAACAATCCAGGCAAAACTTGAAGAAAACTACTGGGAAGGGGAAAAAAACCAAAACAAAACGAAACAAAAAAAAACAAAAAAAAAAAAACGCCTGTTCCGCTTTATTTGTTCTAAAACCAATTCAAATGATTAAATCCATGTTATCGGCTGCCACCAGCGCTCTCTCTTTGCTCCCTCAGTGTTAAATCTATATCTGATATACCTCACTGTGTGGAACGGCTTTTCAAACATTCTTCCATGTGCAACATGAGACTGAATAATAGAAAGAAACTGACAAATACAATCAAATGCAAATGTTCAAAAAACCCTGGTTAAATCATGTTTTATTTATAGTCTAAATAAAGTTAAAGAGCCCATTTCTTATGTTTTTCTTCCTTTATGTAGTTTCATACACAAAAACAGGCATTTTACATTTCTCTTACATACGTAAATTACCTCTGTATCACAGCTCACACAAAATCAGACTACACTGAAATAATGTATAACTTCAGTGTGAATAGGCTAAGGGAATCTATTGTTGGCTGAACAGATTTATATGTAATTATTTTAGTCCTTTTGACATCACAAAAACAGAATTTTTAAAGGGCTGTTTTTTTCTGCATGTATGGACTCTATGGACTAGGGATTGAAAAGCACTTTTAAACTTTAGCAGTGTTTAAATATTATATTAAACTTTTATTTATAAAATGAATGTGTTATTCCATGATTTGGGGCCTTTAACATCCTCTACAAAGAACAAATTACATATGGGACATTCTGCTAAGTTTAGTACACAACTTCTATTATTTGCTTTTCTGAGTTTAATATACAGTAAACCCCTGCGAAGTCGCGGTTCAGAGTTCACGGCTTCAGTCGTTCGTGGATTTTTTCTTAGAACCGAACTAATAATTGTTCACGGAAACCCCCACAAATTCGTGGAAACTTCAGATATCCTGTTGGATGGGGGAGAAGGAGGACCCCCTTTTTTGTGGCAATAAATAATTTTTCATGCATTTTAGTGCTAAAATATTAAGAAAAATATAATTTACTAATTTTAACAAAACGTAAATTCAGCTACTTTTCCATATAAAATATAAGAAAATTCTTTGGTACTTGTGTAAAGAACACAAAGAAAGCGCATCTTGGGATGGTGAAATACCCCTGTAGTCAGAGGCGGGAAGTTTGAAACTAGCCAATCCGAGAATGATATTCATTTCTCCTTGCTTCTGATTGGCTACTGCTATGTGACGCATCTCTGGCAGATGCAGTCCAGCATTCCGGCATAACAGTTTCCCCCGTGAGGTGTCTTGAGAGTTTCTCTGAGTGTTACTGTGTTTTCCGTTTTGTCCTTCTTAAAGCCCTGTATTTTTATAACTGTAAATTAAATGAATTTATTACTGTATTTACCTGCTTATACCAAAGAAA
>JBBJLS010009672.1:0-15962 GCA_037577275.1 Bryconaethiops microstoma
GGGAGAGAGAGAGAGAGAGAGAGAGAGAGAGAGAGAGAGAGAGAGAGAGAGAGAGAGAGAGAGATGGATAGATAATTCTTAAGAAGCCTAAGGAAGTCTAAAACTAGTTAAGAATCATTTGAGTCATTTCATGTTTAACTGCAATGTCACTGTTGAGGCAGCAGGTGGAGATCTGACACTGAAAGTGACTGATCATAAACAGTAAACAGCTAATCTGGATCTGGAAACTGGTGACATCTATTCAGAACAAAGTTTCTGATCTGAGGGTTTCTGAGTTGTCTGGTCTGCAGCTTTTCACTGCTCTTTTGTCTTTGTCTTGTTCCATTATAGAGCGCTCTGGCTAGTCTAGAGACATTGTCTTGTAAACAGAGATGAGCTGATTGTGCACACTTCTGAAGTCGCTGTGCTGCTTTAATCTTCAGTTACATCACCAGTCAGATGAGTCAGCCAAACCCCACAGCCTGCCGTGCTCAGCTACCAATGTCACTGTTTTCACCATGTTTAGATGAAGTGGTTCATTTTGGATGGATTGTGCGAATTGTTTTTTTCTTCTTCTCACAGTGTGATTGTGGTCATGACTAAATTGAAACTGTAGAGATCATAAATGCTGTAAAAGTGATGTTACTTTAAAATAACCTCAGAGATAGTTTAATATGTATACATATGTGTGTGACTTTATGTGACATGTGACTATATTTATCTATATGTAAAAGACAGGCTAATATGTACAAAAGCAAGAAAATTCTAAGCTTAACCCACAACTTAAAGTGGACAACTTGATACTAAGGACCTGAAAATCCTGATCATCAAGATGGAAGAGAGACTTTATGACAGCTCATTCGGAAACGAAGACATGCAACAATCTCTCCTCAACAGCAGACCGATCCCAACTCCGCATAAAGACATCAGTGTGGATCATTATTGGGACTGGGCTGGTTAGGGTGTGGTGGCCTTTTGTACTGAAAGAGGTTCCCTCGTAATGAATAGTTTTTCTCGTACTCCCCCCACCCTTTTTTTTTACTTGCAATAACATACCAGTGCTTTTGTCTGGAACAGGTGTAGTACAGGATACATACGGTCATCAGCATTTCAGTCTCCTGGGTAACTTTACAGGGGTGACAGTCTCTGGAGTCCTGCTGCTCAGAAGGAAAGACAAAAATTACAAATAAAAAACATATATTATCTGATATCCATATAGTACCTGAATCCTCTACAGTGAAAGTGGACAGTCATGGTCCTCCATGCAGCCTCATACAAAGGAATGAATGAGAACAAAAGCAAGAGCCTGGAGATTTGATTGGACCACGGGCATTCTCTGGGTGTGGTTATGCAGATGAGGGGGCGTGGCACGACTCACACGCCAGACAGGAGACGCGCGGTGTCATAAGGGAGCGAGGTGTCACCGTGGGAACCGGACTCTCTCCTACTCTCTTTTTCTCCATCCCTCTTTCCCCTTTCTTTTTTTCCATCGCTCTCTCTATCCTTCCCCTTCCCTCTGTATTGCTCTTTCTCTCCTGTTTCTGTCTCCTCTCTCCGTAATTCTCTCCATCTCACTCTACACAGGGCAGATTGCCCCTCAGTCCCGCAGGACTATAGATTTGTTTTCACTTTTGCGCACCCACCATTTCAGCCTCAGCACCTCGGTGGTCTCTCCGGTGGCAGCAGTCGTTGGAGCGGGCGATGGAGGGGCAGGGCAGCCGCTGTAAGATCGTGGTGGTGGGAGACACTCAGTGTGGAAAGACGGCACTGCTGCACGTGTTTGCCAAAGACAGCTATCCTGAGGTAGGACACGAGGAGTTTAGTGTCCACATCCGGACACTAACATGAACCACTTCTGCTAAGTTGTTTCAACATGCAAAAAAGTTTTAAACTACAATATATGGACAAATGTATTGGGACTCACCTGTTTTGCAGGGTTTGGGCCCCTTACTTCCAGGGAAGGGCAGTCTTAATGCTTCAGCATACCAAGACATTATGGACAGTGTCAACTTTGGAAGCACCAACTTTGTGGATACAGTTTTGCTAAAGGTCCTTCTCTCCTCCAGCATAACTGTGCCCCAAATCCATAAAGACATTGTTGGATGAGTTTGGTGTGGAAGAACTTGACTTGCCCAGAGATTGCGAGCTGTCTAAGAAGAGTGGAAGCTGTTAGAGCTGCAAAGGGGGGACCAACTCTATTTTAAAGTCTATGTATTTGAATACAATGTCATTAAAATCCCTGTTGTTGTAATGGTCAGGCGTCTCAATACTTTTGTCCATATAGTGTATATTACACTGCTGTCTGATATTGACTGAACAGACCTTTACTCTGTAAGTCTGAACACATGTGCGCTTGACCACCTGAGAAACTTGTTTTAACTCAAACTTTTTTTTAAATTCAGCTTTGGAAAATAATGTTAGGTTTCTCTGTTTTCAATATATCATTAAATAATGACAACTGAACCTACAAATCATCACATATACTATATGGGCAAAAGTATTGGGATGCTTGACTGTTACTTGAACAGGGACTTCAATGACATTGCATTCAAATACATAGACTTTAATATGGAGTTGGTCCCCATTTGCAGCTGTAACAGCATCCACTCTTCTTATAAGGCATCCACAAGAATTTGGAGTTTCTGTGAGAATTTGTGCCCATTCATTCTGTAGAGCATTTATAAGGTCAGGCACTGATGTTGGACGAGAAGGCCTGGCTCGCATTCTCTGGGGTGGGGTTGAGTTCGGGGCTCTGTGAGGGCCAGTCAAGTTCATCCTTTGTGCATAAGTCATGCTGGACTTATGCCCACAACGTTTGAAGCATAGCATTGTCCAAAATGTCCTGGTATGCTGAAGCACAAAGATTGTCTTCACTGGAAGTAAGGGGCCTAGCCCAAACCCTAAAAAACAGGTGTGTCCCAATACTTTTGTTCATTTGGTGTATTTCTAAAGCTTTTTGATTATATATCTAAAAACCTGATTCTGCATAACAAGAAGAACAAAAATTATCTTAAAAGAAAGATTAGAAATAATGTTAAGTTTTCCTCAGAGATGCTGGATGTTATAGAACTGGTTCTCAAACTGGGGTGCTGCAGGGAAGCGCTACAGAGGGGAAAAATGCTGCATCACTACTTCATTTGCTTTTGCCACATGTAAACAGTGGTACATCTTTAAAAGATCACATGGTAAACATTAAATTGCGGCATGCCTACAGATTGATTTGTTGTGTTAGAAGAGCACTATGTGTCCTGCCGAAGGCCAGCGATAGCTGTCTAGAAAGTTACCAATGTGAACGGGGTGCTGGTGGGTTTTGAACAGAAATGTTTCAGAACTGCTGCTCTACAGAGCTTATATGCTTTTAGGGTAACACTTTTAAACTCAAGTCGTTTTTAGTTGATAGAACTTAACGTAGCTACCAAACACAACTCAATTTGCCATAAGAAGCAGCTATCAAAACCAAAAACAAAGTAGTACTACACTTGTAACAACTGCACCTTTTGGTGCTTTATAGAACCATTATTTAAACAAACCTATTTGTTTAAGCTTGCTTTCTCTCTTTGATTCATTTGCACTGTTTAAATTGAATCTGTTTCTTAATTTTGTGTGTTAATATGGTTTTATTGTCTGTTGTACTTTGTTTTATTGTATGATGTCCTTGTGTGGTAGAAAGGTGCCTATAAATAAAATGTATTATATTATTACATTAAAAAGTTTCTTTTAAGGAGCAAATAAAGCAGGTTTTCCATGATGGAGAAGGACCATTTAACCATGAAAAGAACAATTTATGCCTTCAAAGGGTTCTATTAGTTGTCACAGTTCTATATATAATTTCTAAATATAATTGCTAGAGAACCCATGAAGAACCACTGAAGAGTGATGTCCGGCAAACTCTGGATGGCTGCTTGTAGGGATGTTGCAGGTGTGTTAGATGTTTTGTGCTGGCGTGTCGTTGCAGAGCTACGTGCCCACCGTGTTTGAGAACTACACCGCAAGCTTTGAGATCGACAAACACCGGATTGAGCTGAACATGTGGGACACGTCAGGTAAGCCTTTTCCCTCTGGGTGTGACTTTAACTGGTGATTAACTGACTGCTGCTGTTGGAACGTACTGCTCTGTTGGGTTTCAAGTTGCAAGGTCAGTGTTTGTCAGTGTGTGTGTGTGTGTGTGTGTGTGTGTGTGTGTGTGTGTGTGTGTGGGGATCTGTGCGAGGATGTTTTTAAAGCAGGCGTTGATATCTGTATACTGTGACATAGATTTGCAGGTTATTTTAAGTATTTTGCTCTGTATGTGAGTGGTGGACCAAATCTTGTAAACATGTGGATGGTGCTTACAAACTTTTGTTCATATCTGACCCCACCCATGACCTGTGCAACCGCTGTGTGTGTGTGTGTGTGTGTGTGTGTGTGTGTGTGTGTGTGTGTTCCACCAGTGCTATGAAGACATTTTAAATATACCTTGCAGCAAGTGTGAGGTTTTAACTATTGATCAGGAGCATAAAACAGTCTGTAGAATGAGTTTGGATTCTTTCATGGTGGTCAACGCATTGACCAAATTTAGGCCCCTGCGTTTGAAACTGTGGATCTAAATAGAGAATTGACGTGTGTGAGAGAGAGAGTGTGCACATTATATGTGAGTCTCTATACAATCTCCTCTGATTATTGCATGAACATGGTGTTGAATGTGCTTTTTATTTCTGCCGCTGAGTTTCTTGGAAAAACTTGTTCAAAGCTCAAAAGGAATCGCAAAACACTTTTTGAACAAGGCTTCCAAGCATCATCTTTTTTCTTTCGTAAAACCAAAAGTGCCCTGTAATCCCTCTTTTATCCCTTTATACTGAAAAACTGCTGTGAATCTACAAAGCTGCGCTAACAGTCGTGACTGAGAGCAGCGGACAAAATGTCTAGTTTATATATTACTTTTAGGGCATGACCGATATAACAATTTGAACGATAAAATTGACCAATTTTGGTTCATCAGCCAGAAGCGTGTCTTCAAATGTTGTTTAAGAAGCCCTTTTGAAAGTGGTACTTAACTATGCGTGTGATAATCAGACTTTCTGTCTGCCTACTCTGGACTCGAAACTAGCAACTAATCAAAGGCTGCCCAAGCGATGCCGAGTGAGGTCAGGTGCTCTTCACTATCCTTCATATGTGGACGTGGTATGCACTCTATTTTTTTGCCATTTAGACTATTTAATTATTTATTTGACCTCAATATGAACAGCTACAATAGTTTCTAATGACACATTGTATTTTCATTGGAGACTACACATACATTTACATAAGAAACTGTATAAATGCTGCTGATGCTCCATTTAAATTAGTTTCTCAGCTTTTGTAATTTTGTACTTTTTTATCGGAGTTGTATTGGAAATTGACAACTAACAGTTATGAGTAAAAACTACTGCAACTAAAACTATTGTGCTCCATGACATTCGCCTAAAAATCTGTCAGTATTGTTGGTTATGTGTGAGAGTATTGCTATCAGAGTATTGCTATCAGTGACAATGTCATATCGGTTGGGCCTTGATTGCTGTACTTAATTACTTTAGTTTTCATTAATAAAAGTGGATATATAGATTTAGCACAATGCTCCTACAGTTCAGAAAAGATGTTTGTGCTAGAATAGTAATGTGTTTACAAGAGCCTCAGGAATATATGGAGGTTAGATGACATGTAAGCTTTGGAACAGCTCTGTGTGTGTGTGTGTGTGTGTGTGTGTGTGTGTGTGTGTGTGTAGGGACAGGGTTGTCAGAGCGGATCTTGGCACACACGGTGTTAAGCTGCAATGCTGTTTACGCACTTGCCCTGACACAAACACACACACACACATTTAGAGGTTTCTCAGAGAGTGTGACCTACAAAACTCTTACTTTAGGCCGGTAGGGTAATTCCTCACCCTGCAATAAAAGCTATTTCAAGCATTTTTTTTCTCATATTCCTTTTCTATTTTCCATGGGAAAATGCTCCCGGGCTGCCCTGCGGTTCCCTCTTGGGACTCATCAGGCCAGTCTCACCACTCTTACAGGATGCATTTTGGACCCAAGTGGTCTCCAGAATAAGCGGGTTGGCCTGGGTACCTCTGAACTTTGAGTTTTGCTGAGTCTAAAGCAAACAGGCTGCATGACAGGATGGTGTCATTGGCCCTGGGTTTTGTAATGTTTACTGTGTCTGACCAGACTCCTCAGCACTGGCAGATAAACAGTGGTGCTCAACAGGCAAAGGCCAAAAAACCCAGAAACAGGACTAGGATACAGCTGTCTTTGAATTTTGAGTTTGGTACAAATACTTTGCTGCCAATAGTAAAGCAAGATGATGCCTGAAATGTAAAATAAATGTCTAATTGAACCCCAAAAAAGTTTTTTTACTGATTTCACCATTACTTTTAGTCTAAATAGTTGACATCGTGTTATATCCTATAAGATCAGGGTCAAAATAGTGTTTCTGTGAAGACTGGATGCTTGTTGTCTTATAGTAATTTCACACAGCTTTGAGGGACAATACATCAAGGACAAAGCCAGAATACACAGGTAGAATTAGGTGTCTCTTGTTTTTACCATATATGGACCATACAGTATTTGGTGTGTGTGTGTGTGTGTGTGTGTGTGTGTGTGTGTGTGTGTGTGTGTGTGTCTGACTGTGCAGACCATCTGGAGAATCAGGCCAATAATTAGCAAGTGATTATGTTGCATGCTAATGAGGTCCTGTGAGTGTGTGTGTGCTTGTTTTGGAGGGGCATGACATAGCTCTTTGGGAGTAAATGTCACTGAGTCGGAGCAGCTGATTGGACAGGGTGATTATGTGGCCTGTAACAGTAAACCAATCAACTCTTTGTTTGGAAGTAAGGTTACAAAGAGGACCTTGAAATCCTTATTTGCAGCAATGTACTGATAATTGTGGGGATCTAGATCATGATTAATTATTTCACAGTATTTTCCCCTGTAAGTACTTCTAAAACACTGAACGACTGCACATATAATTAAAAAGACCAAAATATGACCTAAATGGATCCTTATTGGTCAGTGCTGTAACTGTGTATTTTAGTGACCTCTTAAATAGGGGTCCACCTCAGTCATTTTGTATGCAAGAATAAAGAAGATATTAGACTTTATTATTTATTATTTGTTCAAGAATACATTCTAAGCTAAACACAGCAAAAATAATATTTGGTTGCATACATGAGAAACAGAATATAACAATATCTACATTCAGTAGAGAACAGCGACAAAATGTGTATCATGCTCTTTAAAATTTCAGTGTTTAGTGGCAAAAAAAAAATTATATGCAGATGTGTGCAAAGTTTAGGCACCCCAGGTCAAATGACGTTTTGTTGACTTTCTGAATGAAAAAGTGCACATCTTGTACAGAGAACTATAGAGAAATGTGCTCTACATAGGGTCAATTTTAAAGCACAATTTGCTGAATTTAACATACACATAGAAACAACTTCTGGGGTCTCCTGTGGCTCAGGGACCCCTAAGCAACTGCTTATGCTACTTATTACAAAGCAATCTGTCCTAGGGCACTACTACACATTTCAGCACATTTTCGTTTTAGTCACTAAATTGTGAATGGAATTCATTTAAAAAGGCACTTCTAATTGCTAGCCAACCCCAAAGATCGATACATTACAAATCAGTGCACCACAAACCTGTCAGTTTAGATTTGCTTTCTGACCAATGATAAGGAAGGTAAAAGAGAAGCCAGCATCATAAACACAGAGAACAATAAGCAACAAATAGCACCAAAATAATCTCCATTCCTAAATCTCATGCAAACCACCCATCAATCCATCCATTCCTTATCTGAGCCATTTATCCTAACCAGGGTATGGAGAGCTGTGGCCTGTCCCAGAGAAACTCCCTGGACAGGTTGCCAGTCTACCACAGGGCTCACACTCACACAGTCACACTTAGGGGCACTTTAGCATCTCCAGTTCATCTGACGTGCATGCCTTTGGACTGTGATGGGAAATTGGAGCTCCCAGCCAAAACCCACACAGACAGAACATACAAACTTTGGCCATCCTGGCTGGGAATTGAACCCTCTAACCACTGTGCCATACCACCTCATGCAAAACAACTCTGCTAAAAAAAAAAGCACAAAGATCTCAAATTTGCTCACAAATAAAAAATTTTTTGTAACAGTGTACTCTGACCGGATAAATAAAAAACAGAACCCTTGGTAGTAATTCTTCTTGTCCATGATCTCAAAAAACAACATACCCACAGTGAAGTTTGGCAGTGGGAGTATCATGATATGGCACTGCTTCTCTATAAACAGTACTGTGGCATTCCACATCATCAGAGGAAACATGACTGGAGCGATATAATGATATTAGAGGAGAATTTAATAGAATAGCAGAGAAAAGAGGTAAAGAAGATTGTTTTAACAAGACGACCCCAAACACACAGCCAAAATAACTCGAGGCTTTCATTAAAAGGTGAAAATGCTTGCATGGCATTGAATGTCTCTTGACTTGAACCCCATTGAACATTTATGGAGTATTTTTAAATTTTGAGTAATCGTGGGGAACTAAAGGTGGTTTGCTAAGAGGAAAGGGCCAAAATCTACAGTGCTGCAAAAAGTTAATTACCCCTCAGAGCAGACATCTCAAAGCTGTAATTGCCAACAACGGCTTTGTTATAAAGTACTAATGATATTAATTTGTGGTGTCTGGTGCACAATAACATAAACTGAAATCTGAATACCAAATGTGAGGGATACATTTGCATTTTTACAAAAAATAGGCAGTTACCCTTACTTTCTCACCAATCAAAAAAAGTCCAGGATTTCTGGGGCAATACGACAGCATATTTCCGTATGTAGAAATACTTACAATCCTTTCCACGTCTACCCCCAACAAAACAAAAACACTTATGTAAAAAAACCCCCCAAATAAACCCAAATACTGCAGTGAAGTGTCACGTTATAAAGGAATGGAAAAAATAGACACTACCCAAGCTTGATTATTTTGGCCAAAAATAACACAATGAAAACAAACCAGAAAAAAAAACTGGTGCGCGTTTAGCAAACAAAGTAGGTGTGAAAATGAATTTTTTATGATATGTGCAGTTGTTCAGTACTGATGATATCCATGAAGCACTCAGTTAAGCAAATTGTGACAATTTAAAATCTTATTTATAACATGACATCAGATTCAGAATCAGAAAATTGCTTTTGAATACAATTACAATTGCTGTTACAATACAACAACCACTGGATTATTTCACAAACTATAACACCTCTCTTTCTCTCTCTCTCTCATTCTCTCTCTCTCCCTCTCTCATTTTCCCTCGGTCTGTTTTGCTTCCTGTCTCTGCGGTGTTTATGTATTCCAGATTACTCCTTTACTTTGCTGTAGAGAAATTTGCTGGTTTCCCAAGCGCTGTCTGACCTTTTATTTTAAGTTCATGTCCTCCTCCCTTTCTTCTCCTCTGTTTTTGTTTTTCAATCTCTTATTTTATACTTGGATGTTAAACTCTCTCCTCAGTAAAAGTGCTTAAAAACTGGCCCTCATACACTTATTCAGAGTCGGCACACACACATCACATTAGGCACGCTGCATCCATGATACTGATGAAATGTGTGTGTGTCTGTGTGTGTGTGTGTGTTTGTGTGTGTGTTTCTGCGGTTGAGCTAATCATGAAGTATATGTCTGCGCAGTTGTGGTAAAGCTAATCAAACTGACATTGTAGTGCTTATAGCTGAAGTTACGACAATTAGCACTGACATACGGGCTCCCGAAAGAGCACACGGTACTACACCCCCCCCCCCCACCACCACCACACACACACACACACACACACACACACACACACACACAAACGATAACCCATGCTGTGTGTTTGAAACATACTGATGAGGTACAAGTGTGTACACATTGCGGTTAGCCTAATCAAACTGGCGTGTTTGTGCTTATAGCTGAATGTCCCACAATCAGGAATGACATTTAATACACACACACACACAAACACACACATACACACACAAAAACACAAACACAGAGGTCTGTACAGACTCGGGCACCAAAACCGATCCACACACAAACACACACACACCTAGAGATCCATACATTCTCACACACACACATATACACACAGATCTGTACATACTCAAACACACACACACGCACACAGATCCATACATATTCTCTCACACACACACACACACACACACACACACACACACACACACACACACACACACACACATCCATACATATTCACACACACAAACACAGATCCACACACACACACACACAGATCCGTACATACTTGCACACAAACACAGATCCGTACACACACACAAACACAGATACACACACACACAGATACACAAACAGCATGAGAACTGCTTCAACGCGAGTGCAGTGTGTGCGCTGAGTGCAGAATATGTGCTTGAACAGATTTAGGCCAACTTAATCTGTTCTGGCAAATCTGTTAATGATAAAAGATCAGTCGTAATGATGAGCTGGTAAACAACAGCCATGAAAAAGGGCTGAAATTGTGTCTGATTTAAATTTCACGCACTGAAAGAAAGCAGCAAAGCTGTTCTGTTTAAGTTTTATTGTATGAGTGACAACACTGCCCCCCAGCAATTAAAAAAAAACAGAGATGGAAAAGATAAAACAGAATGACACATACACAAAACGCGCACACACATATACAACACACACACACCCGGGCTGTGAAAAGGAGCAGCTGGGGGCATCCATGGATAAAGCTTATGCATCAGAGGGAAGGGGTTTGGAGAACAGAAAGATGTACATCTGTGTCCCTTTTAACACAGACAAATGCAGCAAACAAAGTGTGTGCATGTTTGTGTGTCTTGGTTTTTGTATATTCTCATGACAGAAGTGTTTTGATTTAGCAAGAAAAGCAGTGGAAACCAGGGTCAGACTTTGCTTTAATACTTAAAATGAAACTTTTTTTTTTTTTGGATACTCTATTTATCCCGGAGGAAATTATTTCTCTGCATTTAACCCACTCACCAAGTGAAGCAGTGGGCTGTGTGTGGGGACGGTACCTTGCTCAAGGGTACCTCAGCCGTGACACTAGCAGTTGAGATTTGAACCCCAAATCCTCTGATTACAGGGCCAACGCCCTAACCATCCAGCTGCCAAATATGTACTGTAGGTACATATTTGGGCGATCCTGATTATTTTCACTTAGAAAATCAACAAAACACATTCTATATTCCCCCTCGCTCTCATTCTCTCCAAAACATTTCCTGTGCCATTGGCTGCTACACAACCCCAAAGCACAATAGATCCACCCTCGTGCTTAACAGTTGGCAAGGTGTAATTTTATTCAAATGCTTCCAATCTTTTCCCCAAACACACTGTTGATGATTATAGCAATAGAGTTTACATTTCATTGGACCATGGCACTCGATTCCACAATGCCACTAGTTTGCCTAAATGTGATGTTATACTTCAGATGTTGACTTTTGTAGTGAGATCACAGTTAAGTTTACTTTCTGCTGACCCCTCAGGGTAGATGAGATCAGCTCTTCACAGTGGGCCAGTGCATCACTGTTCCTGTGCCAGCCAAATCTTCCTGTAGGTCCTTGGCAGTGACGTGGGGGATTTGCTTTGCGTGCCTGACCAGGTTTTCAAGCAGATTATTCTGAGATTTTTCTTAGTCTTCCTTTTCTTAATGACAGACCAGACCAGACCACCTTCTTTCATTTCTCCATGGTCCAGTGATGGTCACATGCTCATTGAAGGTGCTTGGTGCACAAGGGTCAACATGGGTACTCTGACTGGTGTGCGACTACAAGTTGCGATGCACTGTGTGCTCTTAAACCTTTCTATCATAATCAGAATCTTTCAGGAATCTTTTAACTGTGGCTGTTCTGTGGGATCAGACCAGAAAGTCTAGCCTTTGCTCAGTAAGCCTTGGGCATCAATTACTTTTCTTTGGACCACTTTTGGTAGCTACTAAATGATGCATACTGGGAACACCCCAGAAGACCTTTTGGAGATGTCCTGACCCAGTTGTCTAGCCATTAATTTGGCCCATGCAATTGTCATAAATATAAAATACGTATGGGTTATACTATTATTACACAAACACTTCATTTGTGTGGCACAACAAATGTGAATGTGTGTGTATTGTGGTCTCACAGCTGGGTAAGTGAACCCTCAAACTGAGATTAAATATAGGCTGCCTCACTCTTTCACTCTGGCCTTTCTTCCGCTTGTGCTCTTTTCTCTCTCTCTTTCTCTCGTTGACAACCAGCCACAGGGGCTTGTGGGACCTGCGGTCCTGTGCCTGCTCCATGAGGACAGCACAAAAATCACCGAGAGCTTTGATCGCTACTTCAAACGCTCACACTCTCTGGTCCCCTCTCTCTCTTTCTCTGTCCTCTGCTGTAGAAGAGACAGAAAGAGGGAGATGTTTAGGGTCATTGTCTGGTCTGTCACTTTATTTGAGCTGGTGGGCTCAGCGAGGCCCATCGAAGGGCCTGCAGGCTCTACAGGTGTTCTGTCCACCACACGTCTCCAAGGAGATCGTTTTTCTTGACAGGGCCAGGTGTTGTGGTGCAGGGCATTGCAGCAGGGGAGCTCACACTTTTCAGCAAAACATGTAACAAACAGGGCTTTGGGGGGCACTGTGCATGATCGGGAGTTTAGGGCTAATTCAAAAAATAATAATCATGAGGCCACAGTGCAGGCAGACACAGCAGGCTGAAAACATGTCATAACTGGAGGCTAGTAACATATACAAAATATAATAATAATGACAGTAATCATAATTTACACCATCTTTACTGCACCAATTAGGCAATGTATTACACAGCTTGTCCTGGGTTTCGTATCTCAGTTAGACAAATATTAACTTTGTTACTCAATTTACTGCATAATTCATTACAATGAGCACTTAATTATCCCTGTTTAATGCGATTTAGTGCAGCAAGGGAATGTGCCATGTTTGAATAAATTCCCGGTACCCAGACTATTAAATATAATTGAGCAATTTTGACTGTGTCAAAATATCATAATATGTATCATGTATATCAGATATGACATAACTGTGATATATTCCCCCCTCAACACTGTAATTTGAGTAATAAATTATAGGTCAATATTAATAGCTAAAATAGGGAGTTGGCCCTGTGACCAGAAGGTTGTGGGTTCGAATCCCAGGACTGCTAGTGGCAGCACCGAGGCACCCTTGAGGAAGGTACCGTCCCCACACACTGGTCCCCGGGAGGAAGAATTTCACGCTTGTTGAGTCTTTCTTGGTTTGAAGACCAAGTTTTGCCTAAAGAAAGATTCCTTTTTTTCCGAACTATTGTTAAAAGCACAAACTGAAAATCAATTAAAGGTAGTTTTAACAGGTGAAAGGTTTGAGTTCTGATGAGCGCTGGCATCACAACAAGGTGATAAAATGTGTGGGCTCTGGCTTTATTCTCTTCTCTTTTGTCAAGTCACTATTTAATTCTGCAGTTGTAGTTTCATCTGTGTAACATGTGAAATTATTGTAGACATTCATTGGTATTAAAGGCTGGGCTGTTTTTTGCTATAAACATTATAAGCAGTCATTTAGGGCCTCCAATGCACAAGAGACCCCATGAGTATGTCATTTTCTTTTTTATTTATTTTATTTTTAGTTCTTGATTTATTTTGTCAGTTCTCATTCTGTTAACTCTTTTTTTTAATGATTACAAAATTAATTATTTGAAAAAGAGAAAGTTTGAAGAGAAATTTCTTTTTTCTGTTACCCCTGTAAATCATTCATTCTTGTTGTATCACTCATTAAACATTCATTCAACTTTTTTCTTCTTGGGTACAAGCATATACATGACTGGAGTGTCACGCCCCGAGTTAAGCAAAATCTTACCCTCAAGTAAGAAATTTGCTAAGGGTCCCTATTTGTTCAGAAACGGCCCTGATTAAAACATTTTAAAAGAGGCTAGATGTCCTCAGGCTAGAGTCTTGAAAAGGTGTCCTTCTGATGGGCGGTTTACCTGCAGAGAATAATCACACATCACTGAATTGTTTGGTATTCCACTCCAGGTAAAGATGTGAAGAAGTACATCCTGAAAAAAGGGTTATTAAATGTCTTTTGAATCTCAAGTATCCATAAAGAGGACCATCTCTCTCACACGCTCTTACATAATCTCTTTCTCTTTTTCTCTCTCACACACACACACACACACACACACACACACACACACACGCACACACACATACCAGCCTCACATTTGCTCTCATCCGTGCTGTCCCTTTCTCCATCCATCTTCACCTGTCTGTCCTGAGGTGGAATTAAAGTGACCTCTCAGTCAGTGAGCATTCTATGAGAGCCTCTTTTATTTCATCTGCTTTAATTTATTGGCCTGAATTTCAGACACACACACACACACACACACACACACACACACACACACACACACATTCGCGCACACACAGTTTACAGGTAGAAGCTCCAGAGCAGATTGAGCCTTCTAATGAATAATATATGCACATTTCACTCTCATATTCTGATGCTACGGCACAGAGGTATCAGGGTCATATCTGTTTACTCTTAGCTCACACTTAGTTGCACTTCGAGGCTATGGAGCCGTCAGCCACTGAACACTAACTGCACTCCCTCTACTTCTGCTTTTATGCCAAGGCTTTCTTTTCACCAGCTTTTGCAATTACATTTGGCACATAAATATGGAGGCTACAGGTCTGCGTGCTTATTTACCCATATTGGCATTATATATCACTGCAGTCTTAATTACAAATGTACACAATTTTTACTGTATGACTTACTTCACAAAGCTAGAAGCCTTTTAGAGATCAGGGTCTGTTCAGAAAAAAACTGCCTCAGGAGTGTGAGTGCAGATCTAGAATCAGTTTTTTGGGGAAACAATAGTTATAAATAGGGAAGAGTCTGATTTAGATCAGTCCTCTCCAGGCCTTCTGTTAGTCATGCTGCACCCTAAACCACACTGATGAGTCTGTGCTGCCTTAATGAGGAGCTTGATGTGGTTTGAGGGGGATGAGAGAAGTTCTGGCAAGTGTTAACTTCTAATTTTTGTTTGTTACACTCATAGATTTAGTTCTAAACCAAAGTACTAAAATTGGGACCCCAAACATGTCTGGCCTGATCTGGACTCACTATTTGAACACACCAGCTGCTCTGAATTCTAGTATAATTATGCAAATCATTTCTATTTTAATTGAGCTTTAGAGATAAATGTAATATACTCGCTATGTTAGGTGCGGTCTCAGTCCTTTAGCCTTCAGTGCTGTTTGTGTTTATCTCGGCCTTGAGATTTTACACTCTTGGACAAACATGAAATTGTTTTGCTTCTCCAAAGCTGTCCGTCAAGGTAAAGGCCTTGAATTACACTCAGTCTTGGTCCCATCTCAGACTCAACGCCTGCAGCCCCTTTATATTGTTTTGTCTTGACTTGATCATTGATGTCGATCATATATTCTCTCACAAATAAAGGTTCCTAAATGGTTCTTGGCTTGAATGTGGTGCTCTGGCGCTTTTATTTGGTACATAAACTTAGTATGTGGAAGCTTTAAATATGTATTTACAAAATGTGTTCATCTCATTTACAGAATTAATTACAAAAACGATACTTTAAAGAATCATCCTCCGAAGGGTTCTTTAGGGAACGAAAAGTGGTTGTTCTGCATTAATCCAAAGAACCTAATGTACTTGAGTCTCTCCCTCAGATTCATTGAAGGTGCAAAGTAATAGAACGCCCATCCTTAATTATGCTTATCAATAGTTCTATCCCATGTATGAAGTGCACCCTAGAGGACAATGGTGGAAAATGTACTGTACTAAATAAAACACTTAAAAAAAAAAAAAAAAGGAGCCATAGTGTTGCCATAGATGAGCCATTGTAGTTTCCAAAAGAATTCAATTCAATTCAATTTTATTTATATAGCGTTTTTTACAACCAGGTTGTCACAAAGCAGCTTTACAAAGTCCAGGTCCGAGCCCCTAGTGAGTAAGCCAAAGGCGACA
>JBBJLS010009722.1:0-15957 GCA_037577275.1 Bryconaethiops microstoma
CAGTTACTTGATTGGTGCCTGCAGTTTAATAAAAACCGCATGCAAGTCTATTGCAAATCTAATATTACTCATAATTCGAAAAGTTGATGTGACTGTTCACCTGTGTTATCAGCCACTTCAGAATTAGGTCTAATTAAATTCAATGTGTTCATCAATCAACAGCCTCAAACAACATCTGGAGGAAGATAAACTTCACATCCAGTGTGGACCTTGGTGTCAACAACACAAGTGACTGTAATGTGCCAGAGGGAAAACTATTTAAGGAAATAGAATGTGTGAGAAGTAATAAATAGATAAATAGGAGTAACATATTTGAATGTGAAATCTGAACCCATCTTGAGTTTGACAAATATTTGAGAAAAAGATTCACGGACCTGACCAAACCCCACTTGAACAGATGGGCTCAATCAAGTTGATTTCAAGCACTACTGGAGGCCCGGTGCCCTGCACAGATTTATGTATTCCTGACCCAGCACTCCAGATTCTGTTTATTAGGCAATTAGAAGGCCCTTCATGAGCTTGGATTAGGTGCGTTCAGGCAGAACATAGTAACTCTGGTGGACAGTAGGTCTGCAGGACTGGTCCAACACACCTGCGTTAACTTAGGTAAGGTTCAAGCCTGTTATGGACCAAATCATGTGTTTTAGTTCACAGGAGCTGTAAGTAAGTGTGTGGTTTCCTCAGTACTAGGATTGAGAATGACTGTTCAGGTCCCATGGGCACATTAAGAGGGGAGACTCCTTGCCCTGTAGCTGTTAGGAGATCCTGTATCGATTGGTGCGCAAGGTTGCTTTCCCTGTCGGGCTGACCCAGATCCTACTCCTAGCCACATCACCGAAAGGATGACTCATACGCTCTAAGGGTAAGAATGTAGTAGTGAGCTGCCAGTATTCCACACAGACTTTAAAAACGTACCACCTCGAGCAAAGAAGAACTACGAGCAGCTCAGGGGCAGGGATGTTGTTTGCCCACAGCAAGCAAGCAGTCATAGCAAGAAGCCCTGCTGGGAGACCTGTGAAATCAGGATGTTGAGGGGGGATATGTTTATATCAGTGAAATTATACTCCTCGCTCATGAAAATGACTCCATCCAGCGAGGTTTGTAACATGTAACAGATCCCGCCCATGCCTCATCATCTTTCAAATGCCGGATCCCACCCACTGACACATATCTCGACTCCATATTCCTGCTGTAGATTATTTCCACCGATCCTGACTGTATTTTCCTGTCTTTTTGTCTGTGGTTGCGTGCAATTCCGGGTGTGCGTGCTTGGGTGTATGGGATTTGCCATGGAATCATCCTGTGGTAGTAAAAGGATTTGCGTACCCTCTGCTCTCGTTCTCTCTCTCTCTCTCTCTTTCTCTCTCTCTCTCTCTCTCTCTCTCTCTCTCTCTCTCTCTCTCTCTCTCTCCAGTTCTCTGTGAGCTGATTGGGCTGGAAAATATGTCATCTGGCAGCACTGTGAGATGAAGGGTGGCACTGCCTAACAGGGGACAATCACTGTCCACCTTCATTAGCGAATGTCAGACTTAACCTAACCTCAAATTCCAGAAGAAATAACATCGCCTGGGTTACCAGAACCACAGGCCAATGTGAAACAAGCCCTGTTTGTATGGATATTCAAACTAGTAATGGGCCAATCCACGTTTTTCCAGTTCCGATCTGATTCCGATACGTGACTGCCGATATGGATACAGATTCCGTTATATGTCTTTTTACTTTAATATTAGCATTATTTTTGTTGAAATTGTGCTGTTTGTTACTAAGGTTACATCACAGAATAAATAAACTACTAAGCACTTATTAGAAGAGCAAAAAATATACACAACTGCATTGAATTTAAAGGCATTCCAAAGGAATTTATTTATGTCACACTTCACAAAAAAGTAGCAGCAACAGCTGTAAAATTTTGTAAATATCAAAAACAACAATCTTGGCTGAATCATCTAAATAGTTCTAAATAGTATTATGTCCATTTTAGCAGCAACAACTGTGTAAAAATAAAGTGCAAAACTAATCAATTTTTAATAACGTGAATTCGGAGACATGACATGGGCAGAGTGTAATGTAAGTACTTCTGTATTTAAGGTGGACCGGCCGAGTTACGAGATGCCCAACTTTAGCCTCGTCATGTTTTGAGAGATAGAGAGAGGGGGAGAGGGCAAAAACAGCCAACAAAACACACAGAATATCCCCTGAAAGAACCCCAAAGTGGTCTTGAGGGTTGTCTGCTGTAAACTTGTTGTGTTTTTGGAAAACGTCACCGAGTGTCTGTTGTAAAGTGCTGCCTGGTGTCTTCCTCCGTTTGCTAGCATAAACTCCTGGTACTCTTTGTGGTGAAATCTCTGCAAGTTCTTGATAAATCTGTTGTATTGTACAACGCAGCCGTACTTCCACCCCTCGGCACGCTGGCTTTACACACATTGCAAGTAGGCGTCTTGCTTTTCAGCGTTTCCAAACTAAAGTATCTCCAAACGAGCGACATTGCGGTAAAAACAACGGCTAATGTTATTCTCTCGCTCAGATTGAAGTTGCCGCAGGTTCATGGTACGGAATAAGGAGTGTTGACGCATCTCGTAACATTGCGTCGAGTTTAAGGTCCAGCGCAAGCTGCGAAATGGAATATATAGATCTGACCGATATCTGATGATATCTGATATCTGATGACGGACTCATGATATCTGATGACGCACTTGTCACTATATCGGACCCCATAACAATATCATATCGGATCAGGCCCATCTCTAATTACTTAACTAAAATTCTTTTATCTGGAGTATTTATATTCTCCTATCTTACTGACCACGGCAATTTTGTGTAAATAGCACAGTGTAATTATAGTATTTGGAGGTTTTACTTTTATTTTAAATGTATATTTAGATTGTTCTTGTTTTGTGTCTCTGATTATCTGTGCAGTCATAACACAAGCAGCTTCTTCTAGCAACAATAAGGTTCACTGATTCTGATTTAATGCATTTCAACCCCCTGTTAATTACAGGCACATTTTTTGGCTTTGCCACCTGTTTTTAAATTCTGCTTCCAGTTCCTGTGCCAAGGAGAGGTCCCTCCTTCTCTGAAATGGGGCTAAATGCAGCAGCCTAATGCCAGTTCCTGGGCACTGCTCCCATCTGCTGCTGCTCCAAGATCCTCTTCTCCACAGTCCATCCAGCAAGGGTCAGGACATCGCAAAATGTTGATGTTGATGTAAACGCTCTGTACACTGCAGACGAGTGTCCAGTATCTGGGCTGGGCCAGGTTGTGTTATTTCTGCTTTCTTTCTAGGAAATTCATCAGCATTGGTAAAAAATGGTGGAGAATATGGAAGTATGTAAGTAATGCAGGGGGGATGTAATGGTATCTGTGGTGAATCAGAAACTTTATTGAGGAACTTCCCGGAGGAAATTGCTTATGTTACGACTGCACAGGCACACAGAGAACAATGTAAAGTCAAAAATAAAAGTCAAACCAAAAGTCTGCAGAATACACTGAAAGATGTAAGATATGCTCTGTGCTATATACATAATATGCTGGGGTCAGTAATAGAAGTGGATATAGATGTTATAGATCATTTAATTAATGCTAAGGAATTTACTAGTAACACATATAGTAGTTGTTCTCTACTGCATGTAATAGACGTCATTTGTTACATTCATTACCGTACAATGAAACTTAAGACTGTTTCCCCTTCCCTTGAGATAAAATGTTTGATTGATTGACATGACTGACAAAATTTTTATGATGTTCAGTGGTGTGTGTGAAGGTGTGTAGATGTTTGATGGTATGACATTCAGTGGTGTGTGTGAAGGTGTGTAAATGTTTGATGGTATGACGTTCAGTGGTGTGTGTGAAGGTGTGTAGATGTTTGATGGTATGACGTTCAGTGGTGCGTGTGAAGGTGTGTAGATCTTTGATGCTATGATGGTCAGTGATGTGTGTAAAGATGTGTAGATGTTTGATGGTATGACGTTCAGTGGTGTGTGTGAAGGTGTGTAGATGTTTGATGGTATGACGTTCAGTGCTGTGTGTGAATGTGTGTAGATGTACGATGGCGACGCCTGTTGAATAATAAACTATGACGCAAGTTATTATAGATGAAGAAAACATCATCAGCCTTGTGCTCCGCCGATCCAGCTTTTAATGTGCTTGGAGAAGATTCTAAACAAGTGGCAGCGTACCAGTGTCACATGTGCCGGACTTTCGTCATTTCTCCCCCATGTTGTTTGGATTTTACTGCTATGTTACGTTGATAAAACTGTCATTTCGTGCGGTGTAGACGTCCCAGATTTCTGACATTGTCAGAAAATAATCGCAGGCTGTCTTCGGTTGCCATGACAACTGCTATCTTTAAACCTCTCTCACAGTACAACGTAGGACCACCATTTAGGATCCACGACAAAAGAAAACGCCACTATTGTTTCACAATTGTCATCATTTGTCTGGGATAGTACAAAATCGTACAGTGTAGATCGGTCATTAAAGATCTTTTCCTCTTGATCCAAAATCAAGGTCAATTTGGCCAGTAGTCACCAGCTCTCCACCCACTTGAAACTGTGGGAGATTTTGGACCAGTGTATTAGACAGTTCTCTCCACAGACATGATAAAAAACAGAGTATTTTTGGATGAACGGTCTTGTAGAGCCTCTGCCAAGGATCAGTGAAGCTGTTCTGGTGGCTCGTGGTGGTCTGACACTTTACTTAAGCACTGTGTTTGTGTTTCCTTTCATTTGTCACCCGTCTGCACATAATGAACACAATAAATCAGTGTCCCTTGGCCATTGGTGGGACATTGATTTAGAGCCCCATAGTGATATGATTTGCATTTTAAACTCAGTCCTTAGCCCTGGGCTCCAACCAAGTATCCCGTACGTATTATGACAGTCATGATGAATGGTACCAAGCTGACTGAGCTAGTGTACTGAGGTCAGAAAAGCCAGTTCCGTTCTTTGATTTTGGCAAACAGTGGAATTGCATTTTTTTTCTGACCTTCACTTTACCCACAATGAAAACCCGTGAAAGCAAAAAATTCTGCCTATGTTTATTAACCTTTAGAACCACTTGTGGGTGGAGACTATCCTTAAAAAATTCTCCCAGGTTCAAAGATCTTAGTTTTTTCTGTTTGTTTCTAAGACCTAAAATAAAAAAATAAAAAAAGGACATTTTTGTCCATTATGTTCATTTGCGTCTGATGCCGTTTTAAAAACCCATGTAGTGGTTATTATTATTATTACATATTTTTAAAATGATAATAAGTTTGGTTCTACGTGACACAGAAACACCAAACAAAGCTCAGCATGACGTCTGACACCTCGAACACAAACACAAACACAAACCGGGGGAACTTCCGTATAAGCAGTGGTTTTGCACTATAATGCCGATTTACCATTTGTTGTGCATCTGCTACAGATCCGTGCTGCCTGTGTTCTAAGGGTTAAAAGTCCAATGGAACAGGTGGTCTAAGGGCAGCAGGTCTGCATGTAAGTAATGCTAGAGTAAATAAGCACCATCAGAACTTGGAGAAGTAGAAAGAGTAGAAAACAGACTGTGTTCAGACATGTAATTGCCTTTGGGTGCCTTAAGGCGACCTACAGATCTTCAGGCGCTGTTGCCTGCACTCGCTCCTCTTCAGTACTGAAGCGTCATCAAACTGCTTCTGGAGTTAAGAAACCTGCGGTCGCGCGCTGTGGTGAAACTACAAAAAACAGTTTTAAAAAATCATCATAAAAACCCTGCAGGTACTTCAAGGATACAGTCCGTACACATCAACTGTGTGTTACAAGCTGCTCGAATTTTGAAACCTGTTTGAAGAGTCTTGAGTAGTTGTATGTTCGAATGAATTAGAGTGAATTACTGAAAACGGCCTATCGTTTCATCAGGCTGACTGTGTAACAGCGTGCACGAGGGTAGTGAGACGCTTCTGTTTTCCAGAGCCTCTCCTGAAGTGCATAAGTCAGGCTTTTGCATCTACGCCAAAGCCTTGATGAAAGTTTAATGTGCTTGTCTTGCAGCACGCGTCCCGTGTTGTCAGTCACACCTCCTCGACTCTGCGAAGAACCGGATCCTTTGTGCCTTTTATTGCACGAGGCTGCAAACCATTAATTAGCTCTGACGATGCATGCTGGCATATCGTTGTACTTCAAAAAGAAATGTGCTCTCGCTTTTTTCTTTGGCCTATCCATTCTTTTCAGAGCACTACCCCTTACCTGTCATGTTGACAAGGTTCTTACAAATTCATTTTGTATGCTTGTGACTGCCTTATTACAGCAATTAAGCGCAACACTGACAACAGCCAATACTGAGTTTATCTCCGCCTCAGGCCTGAAAGGCGCTTGATTGACAGCTCCAGTGTGGTGGACTGGAAGTGTCGGGGCAACCAAAGAGAAGCCAGTGTCCCGACTGTATGCTAAATAATAATTCAGACTGTTTTTTGGTACTGTATCTATTCTATGTCGTATATTAAGTACCAACATTGAGTATAATGAGTACATATTCGATCGGTCGAGACCTGGAACTGAACTGTTAAAGTCAGTTCAGTTTTTTTTAAATACTTCAAAATGTCTTGTCTTGGCTGATCAGGTACTTCCAGGAAAATTTTGTCAATTGTCACCAAGCCATTCCTTTAAGAACAGTAGCAAAGTACAATCACTTCATTATGTCCTCTCTCCTCAAGAACCAAAGTAGGTTACAGTGTTGTTTTATCGCTGTCTGTCAGTACAAAACTGGGAAGTATGTTCATATCCAATGTTAGTTTTCAGATTTTAGGTACTAATCTGGACTTTTTAGTATAGATAGAGAAGTATAATAGTTTTTCAACAAATATTTTGTATTTATCTATTGGAAAAAGCATGGTTTTGGACTCCAAGTAACTCCAAGTTTCCAAATCATCCAGCACAAAAACAAGGATTAGTACACAAGACCATGTATAAGCCATTAGAGCTTTTAGTGTTTAATCTACAGTGAGACACAGCTGCTCACAGGGAGGAAGCGGTTATTGAGGGTGTGTATGGCAAATGAATTTATTTCCTGTCTGGGATGTAGTAAGTCGTTCTGTTATTCCCCGGCAGAGCGGCTGCTTGTCACAGCAGCACAATAGTCCGGCAGCGTGCAGCAGGCCGTGTTGTTTTCTTATAGCACGAGCATGAATAGTGGACATGAGGGGCATGAGGGGCTGTGCTCCAGGGTCTCCGGACGGAGGTGATATCTGTACCCATTATACACCACTCACGAGCGTGCTGGCTGTCTCAGCTCAATGCGCAGCTTTACGGCCCCGATCAAATCAAAGCTGTCTGCAGCACCGTCCTCGGTGCCCGTTAAAGTGCAATTAAGATCTTAATCTCTCAAGCCTTTTTGAAGGTAATTACTATGTGTCACCGCAAGTTCATAGTTAGGTGCACTGCTGCATATCATTAACGGATCTGTTTTACACGTCAAAGTTAAGTGCATCTAATGCACATCACAGTAATTGTCTGTAGTTCAGGACAGGCAAATTCGTATTGAGTTTTGGCTGATTTTTGTCCGTTTGGTGTGGCATAAGGATGGAATGAAATAATCCATATACAGACTATTACATTCGCCTTATTAGGATTGTTGCAAAAATTATGGTAACTAGTCTAAAAAATCCTCCATTTTGATGGTTAGCAAGCTGGCTAACTTATTCAGAAATTATACAGAATTATATCGACTAATTATATACTTGTAAGAGTGTAGTGCTGCACCCTGATCTGGTGATACCTGCCGAAGTCGGCAGCACTAGCATGTACAATAAGCAGCAAAAAGCTTTTTTTTTTTTTTTTGCTGCAACAGGGAAACGCTCATCAGAGTGAATCCCATTCAGGTAAATGTGAAATTATATTATGTGCACTGGGAAAAGAAGCGTGACCGGACGCAAGAGTGAGCAGGAAGGGGGAGGGGCTTATGTAATCGGTCCGCCCATGCTTGAATGACGGACCTTTTTAAAAATCATTCATTATTATCAGCTCTAGTTGCAGTGCAGCAGTTCTGTTGGAGAGCTTTTGTTCTTCATTTTAAAATGTTGTGTAATGTTGCAGCCCCAGAATGTAGATTGAATCATTCTGCTGTTATTATAATTCTGCCAGCACATGAACCACAGATCTGTTCCATAACTGCGGAGATTGACTCTCCTGATGGTGCAGGAATGCAGGAGCATTTTTTTGTGCGGACTTTGTAACGGACTCTGATCCTTTCACCACAGCACCCCAGCCAGCCGTAAAATCCCTCTTCTCTTGCTGAGGGACCAACCGGTCAACTCCCTGCGCTGATGTTCTAAACAAAGCCGGACCGGACAGCGCGCAGATTAAAGAGTCTTTTCTCTCCCCTGTGGAAAAATCACTTTGTGCTCTCCTAATCCCTGGGTGAATTAGTTAAATGAAGCGTGCTCCGTGTGAGGCACTCGTTAAAGCCGGGACAGGCCTGGAGACCCCACAGGGAGACCTTCCGGCCCTTTACAAGAGCAGCAATCTTTAAGACCTTTAAGATTCTAAACATGTATCTCAAGAATATTGAGGATTTGTTTGTTTAAGCCGTGCTACAGCACTGCTCTGCTATTAAAGCGATAGTTTGATGAAAAATTTGATTTACTCAATTTTCCCCAAACCCCAAAAGTCGCCTATCAATCAGGACAAACCTGAGAAAGCCACTTTTCACTGCATTCCATCAGTGTTGTGTTTTATCAGGATCTGTTATTGTATTTATGCACATTTATGAACACCTGTAGACACGGCCCTACATAGACTTGCATATAAAATAAGCATTTAAAGTTAGAATAAATCATAATATTTTGTTATATCTGGCACTCTGCTCTCTCTCCTCACTTTATTCACTTTCACATTCAGAAATTAAATGTACTTGCTTTTCTCCATAACCCAAAATTAACCCATCAACCAAGACATTTTTTGCAGTTGAAGTTCCCTTCTTTAGTTTTGCACTGGTCTAGTCTAGTCATCCGGTTGGCACTTAAATACAGACCTTTTCATCTGAAAAATCAAAATTGAGAAAATCATGTTTCACTGCATTCCACCAGTGTTGTTTATCAGGATCTGTTATTGAATGAATGTACAGTTATGAATACATTTATACATTGCTCTACATAAACGTAGATCTAAAATAAGCATATTTAAAGTTATTATCAATTTTGTGATATTATATCTGGCACTCTAGTTGCTTAACCTGCTGCAGACACTGCTCTGTCTCTTTTTACGTCATTTTCTTTTTCTTTTGCTGTTTTTGGGCCAGTTGTAAAATACTGGCTTTATATTAACAACTAGCATGATCGCTCACATTAGGTATTACTGTTCCTTTAAGAACTTCTTAGAACTTCTTTCAGAAATTGACTTTCCATTTCAGTTTTTCCCCAAAATCCCGAAAGTGGCCTGTCAATGAAGACCTTTTGCTCTCTGAAGTTCCTTTCTTTAGTTTTGCACTGGAAGCCTATAGCCCACCATAATGGAAGCCTATAGCCCACCAGTTACGATTTGTCCCGCCGTATTCACATGTGGGTGTGAGGGATGGTGCCAGCCAGTGGCTGTAAGCTTCCATTACTTGTTAGCTACATTAGCCACTGAGGGAAAAAAACGTCTTGGCTGACTACATTTTAGGAAAATTAGATTTAAATGAGATTTTTTTTTTTTTCTTTTTGCCAAACCGTCACTTTAAATTATGCTAGTGTGCTGCACTGCCATTAAAACATGCATTAGCAGTATAGCAGGAGAGGGCCATAGGAGTGGCGAATAATCATAGCGCTCTGTGCACAAAGTGCAGTATGGAATATGAGCCAGGCTGAGACAGGAGACAGGAGAGCGGTGTATAATGTATCGACCTGCTCCCCATGTGTGCTCTCAGGTGCCCTGTTAGTGGATGTTTATGTGGGTGATTATCTGTTGGAATAGAATCACCCCTGGCCCGGGTGGTTCTGGTGGCAGGGGCACAGATGGCACAGAGGGACACGCTGTCTGGACAACGCCCAGCCGGGTCAACCATCAGAGTCACTCTCCCAAATATAATCCCTGCTTCATGGAAGAGCTCCGTCTTTTATGCAGAGCCGGTGAGTGCGGCTCATGTTCCCAGAAACGTTTATCTGTGCGATTGAGAATGGAGTAAAGCTGACAAGCTCCAGTGGGAGGTGACCTACTTCCTGTCAAACCATCATTTGCTTAGGCCTGTAAGATCCTTGGTAGTGTGTGTGGGTTTTGTGTGCGTGTGTATGTGTGTGTGTGTGTGTGTGTGTGTGTGTGTGTGTGTGAGTGTGTAGGTGTGTGTGTGAGTGTGTTTTATTTATGCATTTAGAGAACAAAAATGTTTTTCAGAAACCACAGAAAAACAACAAAAATTGACCCTGTTTTTAATTAAAGGTCTAATTTCATTCGTTTTAATTTCATTATTTTAAAACTGAGGGGTTGTGGAGAGGTTGAACACGTATATTTTAGGACAATAATATTTTTAGGGCAAGCATATTTTACAAATAAAGCAGGTGAGTTGGTTTTACGTAGAGTTTATAAAACTGTATTTTACAAAATACACTAATTTCTGTCACTTAAATACTGACCTTTTTACATCTGAAAAGTCAAAACTGGGAAAATCTTTTTCCCTGCATTCCATAGTGTTATCTGATCGGGATCAGTTATTGTGTTTATGTGCATTTATGAACACCTGTAGACACTGTCTCCATTAACTCTATATGTTATATATGGTACTACAGTTGGTTACCTGATGCAGTTAAGTGAATAAAGTCTTTTATTACTTTATTCACTTTTTGAACCAAAAAATATTGACTTTACATAAGTAGTCTTTATGATATTATCCTGTTTAAGTGAGATATTTCATATATCTGGCAGTATTTAGTTTGCTGCTTGTTTGTTTTTCCATGCTTCTCCCACAAGTATAGTCCAGCAGAGTGTGGCGAAGGTGTTGTCCAGTGTTAATGTTGATGTATTACTGATATTGCCAGAATCAGTGGTGTGTTTTTCTTGTGAAATAATTGATGTATTTTGATTAGGGGCGCTCCGATGTGGGACTCGTGGGCCAAAGCTGATCTGATATTTTTCACGTACAAATCTGCCAAAGCCGATACCCTTGCCGATATAAAAAAATATCTTTAAAAAATGCATAAATTGAGACTGTTTTGACATTGATTAGAAAAACATAACTTGCATTTAACATATTGCTATGTCCATAGACTTGATATCAATTCAATCCAAATATCTGTCTAATGCCACTATTATTTTTTCAAACAAATATCTGTTAATATGTTTCCCATGTCTATGATTCTACATCCCTGCTTTTGGTGATAAATACATTTACAGTGGCAGTAGCTGGAACTTTATCAAGAGAACCATCAATAGAACTTCCTATTTAAAAGCTGCGTTATAATATGAGGACTCCAATCACAAAATCAATCATAACAACGCAAGAACACCTGGTCCTTAGACTGGAACTGAGTCGAAGGGTCACACTAGAAAAATGCATTGACGGTGTTAAAAAAATGATATGTAATATGTATAATATATGAACTTATATGAACTGCATGTCCCGACAGTGTATAAAATACAAGTGTGTGTGTTCTGTGTATGCATTTGTGAGTGTGTATGTGCTGCCAAACCAGGGTGCCCGGGGGGCAGCTGGCATCTCCCAATGCCATGAGAGGAGCTGAGAGGAAGCAGGTGGATCAGGCTTAACTGCCATTCCCCTCACACACTCCACACACTGCGCTCGCAGGCTTCTTCAGCTCATTACTGTATTCATGATATACACCCCCCGCTGACTCCCCGCGAGAGAATGGCAGTATCATTTGAAATACAGCACGTTTTCCCTCTTATTACCTTCCACAACGCAAACCGAACTGCCGGCAGAAGTAGCCTTCATTGCCAGGTGCTTCATTTCTGTCTAATCGTATGTGCTTATTTCGTTCTTTTCTTTTTAATTCTGTGTTTGCATGCAGCCAACAGCAAACTGGATGCCACATTGGTTTTGAAAACTCTTGTCACCTCCAGTGGCACCGTTCCTCTAAATGTAGCAGTGGATGGAATGTTCCACTGATAAAAAAAATGAATATGAAATGATGTTCATTTTTTTTAAGAACATGTGCACTGGATAGTTGGAGTGGGGCATCAAACCCTGAACTTTAGTAGAATCAGAATGAGGCCTGTCATGATCATGAAACTTTAGCTGAAGATTAATAATAACAATTTAATTGTCTTTTTGTTCATTATAGGCAGCTTTTATAGTACAGCCCTGAAGTGGCTGCTAAGATATTTTGCTGCCTGAATGTTTACGTTTAGTTGCTCCTAATTGCCAACAGACCCAGCTCCAGCTCAAGTAAACAAACAGCACTCACCACTGCCCTCTACAGGGATTATGGCACCAAGTCTACTTGGTTTTATAAGACCCATGATGTGTCTCAATAAATGGTGCATTTTTATTAACATGGATGATGAAAATGCACCCATCTCATTAGGTGATTTTTGTTGTGTTTGGGAAATAATTGCAAGAATGCATTACTATCACCTTAACGATTGAAATCAGGTGATTATGTCACAACTGTAACAGGTCTAGATAAAATAATCACCACCAGTCTACAGATGCCAGATTTGCTACCATGCCTCTATGGTATTTCAACGGCAACATCCTAATGCAACATAACACCACATTATACAAGTGATGCATAGTTAGATTAAATATGTTTGATTAAATTTGCTTCAAAGTGTTTCTACACACTTAGATGTGATGATCATGTAAAGGAGTACAAACAGCATTGGTATTGGGTAATTACAGGAAATAATCAGAAAATGTTATTGATCCCAGAGCAAATTGCTTATGACATAAAGAGGCATAAATACAGGAACAATATAAACAATATTACGTCTAAAATAAACACAATTTTCTCTGAGAAATACTATGTAATACACTATGCTATATACACAAAATACTGAGGTATAAATACTATAGATAAATAACTTACTGCTAAGAACATGACAGCTGACATAAAGGCTTATAAAATTGTATTTCAACAAGGATCAGTGGTCATGAGACTTTCTGGCTGAGGAAAGCAGCCTTTATGGCAATGCTACTTGTTGGAACAGACCTAAATATTAATAAGGGTTTATGTCAGTTGTCAAAAAAGGCTTATGCACTTTTATGTAGCTTTATAGACACTGCTCATCTGTAAAATGTTACTGATATTTTCAAGGAGATTAGATGGTAATCCTCAAAAAGTAGCTTATATATTATCTATATAGATATATAGTATCTCCCAGAAAATACACCAGTGTGAATTTCTTGGTTGACATGATGTTAGTGACAGATTTTTTAATGCTACCTATGCTTATCTGCATTTTCAAGGCATGCAATATATAATGTGTCTTATGATGTGAAATATCACTACTTACGTCAATATTGCTGATCTACTACTGATCTCTATTACGTACAATAACAGACTCGGTATAGAAAACCACACCAAACCACTGTATGTGTTACTAGTAAATTACTTAGCGGTAAGTTGTTCATCAGTAGGATTTATACCCCAGAATTTTCTGTGTATAGCATAGTGTAATTCATACAGAGTATTTCTGCAGAGATTTTATTAGATTGTATTTAGACTTTATATTTTATATTGTTCTTGTCTCTGTGTCTCTCTGCAGTCGTAATGTAAGCAATTTTCTGATTCTGATTCCAAATTTAAACAGAAACCTTGAGTGAATGTAGACTATATAGAATTTACAGCCCCTTGACACTGAAAATACCCTTTTTTTCTATTGCTTTCTCCTTCTTCCCCCAGCGTTCTGTGGCTCTAGAGTTCTTTGTTGTAGATGTTCTGTGCTGTCTAGAGGGATGAAGGCGTCTCTCTGTACCTGCCCTGAATGGGAATGAAATTAGCTCCTGATGGAGCCTATATTTACTCCTTCAGAGGAGTCTCCCTAGGTCACCCCACTGATCCATATTGATCCGGACAGGAGTAAATTGGGGGAAAATGACGTTTGTTTTCGCTCCTTCAGGCTCACACCTGAGGGGGAGGCGCCCAGTGATGGGAGTGGGGGATGGTAAAAAAAAAAAAAAATCAATCCCAAGCAGCCTCTGCCGTCTTTCCCCTTTCCCGCATTCAGCCCTCATCTTGGGAACCCAAAGCAGCTCCGTAATTAAGCTTTGTAGACTTTTGCTTTACGCTCTCAAAGAAAGGACTGTCAGCATAGATAACCAAAGGAATGCAGTCTTTGAAGAACTGACCTTGATGCTTGTTGCAGTTGGAGTCGGGATTCTTCTTTGTTGTGAGGGGGAAAACGACCCTGTTCATTTCATCCAAGCTCTTTTTGTTTCTTTGTAAGTCTCAGAAAGATCTCCAGAAGGTTCAAAAGTATTCAGTGTTATATTAGCTTGCTGAATTGCATGCAGTAAAACTTGTGACCCTTAGATGTCTAGAGATGTGAACGTCATTTGACATTTAATGACATAAAGGCTTAATAAATTGCCATTACATTTTATATACATTCTTTACAAATGGATTACTCACAATAACTGTACATCAAATTCATAAAGGAATAAAAGATCTCTTAGTGTAATTACGAATCTGGTATTGATTACAAATGAATGTTGTGTTTGTACAGTTTCAGTCAAATTACACGTGTAGTTGATTTAAAACAATTGTGAAAGCATATTCCACAAGGAGCAACACCACGTCTTTTCAAATGCAAATGCAACATCATTAGACTCAACATGCTTAGAGGAGAACCCTTAATGCCAATTCAGTTACATCAGCTAACAGACACTTGGGCTAATATCACACTGAGTAATGGGGGAGAGGGAGGGCGACCCACCAAGAGACAGGGAAGACCTGTGCTTTCTTTGGGCACTTTTGTATTTTTGTAAAATGTGGATTTAAACAGGTTTAAAAAGAATAATAGCATAACAACAGACTGCTGAGGAAAAAAAACAAACATTGTGGGCCTCTAATAAAGGTATTGATCATAATATAGCACTCATTTTTCGTCTGTGTGTGTGTGTAAAGCCCTCGATTAAGAGTGTATGCCATGAAAATAGAAACAAAAATAATGAAAGGGTGACTTTAATGCCTTTCAGCATGAACCCTTTCAAATGTCGACTCCTGTGCTGGTGTCTACGTGTGATAAATAATGAATATAAAACGTCTCTATTCTTTTGTTATCGCTGGAAATGACTGTCTTTTCTGAGGCTTTCCAATAAATGAGTCAAGGTGAAAGGCTCTTCCTCAGAATATTCTTGATCTGTGTGTTCATTCCTGCAGGCGTTTAGCTCAAGCGGTAAAGTCTCGTCCTTTGCTCGGTTTGACTCACCCGCTTCTTTAAAACGTTAATGATGATCGCTCAGAACACTAAAAAGACCAGAATCGCATTTCAGAGACGATATAAATCATTTTTCCATTTAAGCCACAGAAAGGCATGTCCCCTCTGTCCCTCTTGTTCCACCAAAGTCAGGCTAAAGCAAAATCACTCTACAGCCATGCCACTATACAAAACTGCTACTGCTATTTATTCCTTTTGATTGTTTTCTTTCCTCTGATTATGAGCAAGATTTGTGAGCATATCCCAGTTTGTAGCGTCCTATTTTAGAATCCAAATGCAAATATTGAAACAGTTCAGTTCGTAATGATGTCTTCTTACATCAGACAAGGCCTCGGTCACTATGGCTTCTGATAATTTAACTGGATGATATCCATCCGTCCATCCACCCATCCGTCCAAATTGGTTGTGCCCAGTTCCATCCACTACCTATGACTCCCTTTATCATATACACTGTATGTACAAATGTATTGGGAAACACCTGTTTTTCAGGGTTTGGGCCCCTTTACTTCCAGTGAAGGAGAATCTTAATGCTTCAGCAGACCAAGACATTTTGGACAACGCCATGCTTCCAACTCTGTGGACCCAGTTTGGTGAAGAACCTTTTCTATTCCAGCATGACTGTGTCTCAGTGCAC
>JBBJLS010009750.1:0-15955 GCA_037577275.1 Bryconaethiops microstoma
TATCTTGTGTTCATACTGTCTGCAATGAAATAAAAGTTAAGGGACATTTGTGAATTACTGCTTTATTTTTTTATTCAAATTTTCCACCCTGTCCCAACTTTTTCTGATTTGGGGTTGTACTATTGGTCAGCTATTTATAAGGGTGCTGTCATGGTACTCTACAGTCTTTGAATTACTGCTTAATTTTTTATTCACATTTTCCACCCTGTCCCAACTTTTTCTGATTTGGGGTTGTATAATCAGTGATGCCATAGCTTCTCCTGTGTCCCCAAAACACTGTATTCTGCAAATACTCATACATCACGGTTTCTCACACATGATGCACATTGGTGTTTTCACTACTCCTACTGAGTATGGCTTGTCTTTTTATAATCTTGACATACTTGTTTCTTATATTTTTGTATTATATATTGTGTACTGCATATTGTATGTATTTTACTTTATTATAAGTAATATGTACATTTCCGATCAATTGTCTGTGCAAACACTTTCAGACGCCAACAGCTGGAAACAAATTCCTCATATGTTAACATACTTGCTGAAGAAAACAGTTGGTATTATAAAATACCAACTGTTTCATAAACTGCAAAAATATGTATGTTTATGTAAATATACAGTATATATGCACACACAAACATACACACACAAAACTGTTTCTCTTTTTGGCCTCTTTAACCCCTACATTACTTTGCGTCATTACTGGACTGAGAATAATCCACCACCTACTGCTAGTCCTGTGGGGGTTTGGACCGTTGGTGTAAAGGGAAATGGTTGCTAACAAATGAAGCAGAGATGCAGATGGACACTCTGTAACTGAAAGCTACAAAGAGCACTTATATGAGAAATTCTTCTTGCCTCAGGCCATCTGCATAATTCCCTGATTTAGTTTTGATAAGCAAATAGGCAGCTGAAAAATTGTTAATCGCTTCGTGCAATTAATCATATAGACTGTAATGCAGCACAAATGCAAACACAGTACATATGTTGAACTGTGAAATGCAGATGGCTGTTTTTCATGCAGAGCTACTCCTTAGTGTGTGGGCTGGCAGTGTCACTTGTTTTTGGCTGCATTGAACGAGCCGGACACATTGAGCTCTTAAGACGTCCCACTGGTGGGATTCCTGTGGCCAGCATTTGTGTGACAACATTCTTCTGACGCAAAAACAGAGGAAGCTGATTTCATAATGCTGACATTTTCGTTTTTCTTTTATTTGAGGTGATATTTTTTGTCTAAAGCTTTCTAAACGGATTTTGACAGCCCTTTCTAGGCCGGTGCTTTGATGACTCCAAACTACTATGTGATGATCATTGTTTTGTTCCTGATTCAATCAACAAAACCTCATTATACACAAGCATGGATTTTCATCCTCAAATTGGTTCACCTGCTAGGCCCACAAATTTGCATGCCTAAATCCTTGTTTACTCATGCTGCTGACCTCTTTCTTCTTGCCAAGTCTTCGGGTTCTAAAATGAGCCACATCAATTTAGAGATCAAGTGGCCAGGCAGAATCGCAACCTGCAATTCTGCTGTTATTCGCTTTCATTCTAGAAGTACTGGAACTAATGTGTAATTAAAAGAGCTCAGCATGTGCTAGAGGGCATGAGATGATGAGATAAGCCACAATCGAGACTGAAAAACTCTCTGGTGAGTGAGTAAGCAAAGACGGGAGGTTAATGATTGATTTACCATAAGCAACAAAGGCCAAAAATACATAACTTAAACAATAAACCATGAGGGGGACTGTGTTATCATGAATTACAGCACAGTTGTGATTTAGCACTTATGAAAAAATGTATGCCATTGCTATTTGTGATAAAGTGTAAAGTGACCATTCTGTCATATGTGGACACACCATAGCACACAGTGCGCACAGCACGAAATTCTTCCTCTGCATTTAACCCATTCACCAAGTGAAGCAGTGGGCAGCCAGGAACACAGTGCCCGGGGAGCAGTGTGTATGGATGGTACCTTGCTCAAAGGTACCTCAGTGGTGCCACTAGCAGTCTCAGCATTCAGTGTTTTATTCTTTTTATAGAATAGTTTGCCATGTTAAAAAAAGTTTTAACTGCATGTTTTGTAACATTGGCAGTATATTATACAAAAAAGTAGTTCCAGCACTAATGAAGCAGCCACTTCTGTTACCATTGGTCAACAGATTGACACGGATATGGTAAACACAAAAGGTGCTATCAGAAATTCACAGGGAAATGCTTTTAGGATTGTGATTGTTATGAATAAAGCCATAAACCATCAGGGACAATGCATTACAATGATTTTACACTGTCAATGGGTGTGAGTGCATTATTGCTTTGATAAAATGACAGGAACATACAATATGATACAATTCACAACTATTTTGTACATTATCTAATATTTTGCAGCAAGTTATGATAAACTATTGTAAGTGTATTTAGAATAGGCTATGATGGCCAAGAACTGAAGTAGAACATAAAAGCTTTAGCACAGCACTATCAGTTGATTTTTTGAAAGTGGAAATGTTGTAATTTGTTGTATTCATTTGTACATAATGTAATGTAACACAGCAATGTAGAAACGTTTATTAAGACACCTCTGTTTTATCAAATTAACAATAATAATAACAAATAATATATTTGTTTCACGGCTGGCTCACCTGTACCACTCCCCCTGTCACATCTGGGGCTCACAGGCCCTGCCTGCAGAGAATAGTATCACCGGAGTTCTGAGCCTGAAGGGGGAATTCCCCTTCTGCCTAAGCATGAGTGTGTTTTGTTTGTCCTGGGTGCTTGGCAACCCACCTGTTCCGGACCGGCTCATTAGTGGTTGCGCCAAGCGCCACACCTGCTTTGGAGTTAATAGTAATCACCTTTCATTTAGAGTTAATGTGTCGCATGTCCTGATTGGTTATTCGTGTGTTCCCTCCATATAAGAGCCAGAAAGCCGTCCCATTGTCACCCTTATCTCCCCGTTCTGTTTCCCCTCTGTTACCGGTGCCGGGCTGTGAGAAAGGAAATGAGTCTAGGGCTTACTATCGCCTGCAGACTGAAGCTCGCACCTTCTGAAACCCTGTTCACGGATCAGCGTGGTAACTCGCTGAACACTCTCGCTTTTGGAAAAAGTAACTTTCCTTTCTGCCTCACCCTTTTGCAGAAGTGACAGGAGACGCCACCAAGGCAGCTGTCCAGGGAAAGCTCTACAGCTCGTAGCACCGTGTGCGCCCCAAGCATATGACCCTCGTTTGAGGTTGACCAAGTGTTGCTGGTCCACCGGAAGGGACTAGACTCAGAGGGAAGCCTGTGTTATTGACTGTTCTGTTCTGTGAAGTCCTTCGGCGTTATACGTCTTGTGGTTCTGGTTCTTCAAGATCCCCTTGCTCTTGCGTCCTCTTTCCCAGATCCAACAGGACGCCCCCCAGATGCCTTGGTCCCTGGAATGCCCACTTCAGTACCTTGGTTTCTCCGTATCAGCCGCACCTGTTCCCTGTCTGCATAGCAGTATCTACTCATCCCACACACCTGTCCTTATCAGCCCCCACAGTATTTAAACCCAGCCCAACGCAGAGGTAAACTGTCTAGTGACCATGAAGGCTGTCTGTTCTGTACTCTGTATTGCTCTTCTGTCTACAGCCCTAACTCTGCCCACTTTCTGTCCCTGACACCTAACATTACCCTCTAAAACAGATCTGTCAGATTTGTCTCTCTGTTTTGGTGGCTCTGTGATATGACAATTTGGGGTTCAGAATGTTATTGTTCTTAGTCATTTGAGTTATATTCCTTACCAAACACCTGTGTGTAAAAATTACTATTACTAGTTACACTTTTTGTGTGTGTGTGTGTGTGTGTATGTGTGTGTGTGTGTATGTCCCCTTCGTGATTCCTTTTTTTAAATGTTTGTCACACTTAAATGTCAGATCAAACAAATGAGTCAGACAACACAAGTAAACACAAAATACAGTTTTTAAATGAAGGATTTTATTAAGGGACGAAAAAAAATCCAAACCTACATGGCCATGTGTGACAAAGTGATTGCCCCCTAAACCTAATAACCGGTTGGGCCACCCTTAGCAGCAACAACTGCAATCAAGCGTTTGCAATAACTGATAAGGAGTCTTTTACAGCGCTATGGAGGAATTTTGGCCCACTCATCTTTGCAGAATTGTTGTAGTTCAGCCGTATTGGAGGACGAACTGCATTTTTAAGATCATGCAACAGCATCTCAATAGGATTCAAGTCTTCATTTTATTTTTCTTCAGCCAATCAGAGGTGGACTTACTGGTGTGTTTTGGATCGGTGTCCTGTGGCAGAACCCAAGTTCGTTTCAGCTTGAGGTCATGAACAGATGTTCGGACATTCTCCTTCAGGAGTTTTTGGTAGACACCAGGATTCATGGATCTATCTAATCTAATCCTATCTATCTATCTATCCATCCGTCCATCCATCCATCGCAAATGTCTGTTTATAGTTTTTGTATTAGTTGTAAAGTGTACCTTTTTATTTTATCTTGTGTTGTATGGCTTTTAATCTATTGTTTTGCTGCACTTACCTTTGTGCTGTCCACTTGTGGGACTCATAAGCGTTTCTCATCTAAAACACTGAATTCAGTAAATATTTCAATTTGAAGCCTCTGTTCCAAAGTCCTAACAGGCAGCCAAACCTGGCAATACCGCGCTTACAAGCCTCTGTTCCAATGTCCTAACAGGAAAGTCTGTCCTAACAGGCAGCCAAACCTGGCAATTCCACGCTTACAACACCACGCTCCAATCTCTTTGATTGGGGAGTGATCAGTAAATCCAAAGCTAAATGCCACATAAATGTTTAAAATATAAACTTTAAAATTAGTGGTATAATCTGACATCACTCAGTAGCTCATTGAGTCGGGGATTTCTGGCACAGTTTTGGGGCCAATTAGTACTAATACACCCTATGGTCCTTGGAACAGTCGGAGATAATTCCAGTACAATGTTTTTTTTATAATGTGGTGTATTGATACAGAATTCAATTCTTGTCATATGATCTTAGATGTGCACATATTATGCATTTTCCAGTGCCTTTGAACATGGTTTGGATAATTAGATTTAAGAACCTTAAGTATTTGTGATAACAAAGCCAAAAGAAAACTATATGCTACAGTGATTAGACCATGGTTAATGGGTGTTAGCCTTGATGTGCAGCAGAAAAATATGAATAAAATACATCAGTGTTGACTACATCAAACTACACCAATGTAGTTTGTTAATACTTGTCTATGCTTGCAAATCAAGAGCTTTTTAAAATCTCAGCACATTTTTACAGAATTTAATTCAAGTGTGTGTGGTCATGTGTATTTTAAACATTAAACAACTGATTTTATCTTAAGTAAGGGTCCCCTTAAACAAAATAAATTACTGTTCACTGCCTTGAGTGGCTTTTTACATTTACATTAATGGCATTTGGCAGACACTTTTATCCAAAGCGACTTCCATTCCTCAAATACAGGGAACAGTCTCCCTGGAGTAACTTGGGGTTAAGAGTCTTGCTCAGGAACTCAGTGGTGGTCTGCTGAAGGTAGGAACCCTGATCTCTTGGTCCAGAGGCAAGTATCCTACCCACTAGGCAACCATCCACATTTTCCCAGTAAATAGTTATTGCTAATAATCAATCCACCAATAAATCATGGTCTGCTGAAGGACTACAAAAATGTTCGGATGACTGTGTATTTAAAATAATGGATCCGGCACTCAGAGTATAGTAGCTATTTAGTATTAAGCTACTTGTGCACAAATACGTTCTGGACAAATAGTGCAGTTTGTTGGTACAAACTAGAATTTCATAAGTGACATTATTCTGCCTCGTATATATTTATATTTGTGAGGAAAACAACCCACATTTTAATGCAGTTACAGTTAAACATTCACATTCAGTTACTTGTGTTTAATTACATTATGTTCTGTTGGTGACACCAAGGAATGTCACACTGTTGCTCACATCTCTGTTTTGAGCTTTTAAAAAGAATTCCAGCAAAAGAATACCCCAGATAACAGCTAAAACTGTAGGTCTTGCTAGTACTGTTCCAATTTTATCAAATAAACATATCCAGTCACTTCTAATTGGCAAATTAAAACTGTATATTTACACTGTCTGTGGCAATGTCTTGGCTCATGAGTATCACTGAATGCAAGCCTATTTGTACTACTAGTGGATACATTTCAACTGTCTCGGACTAGGACTTGAAGATTGTGTTACAGCCAACCAGCACAAGTGGTTCAAACCTGTCCTCCCTTTTCATTTGGGATGTCTGGCTAGCACTGATGTAATCTGAGCCGTATTTGGGCTCCCAAGGAAGAGTGAGAGCCCAAACATAAGGGGTACGTTCCTCCGAGCCAGTGACCGTTCTCATCCACCCTTGGGTTTTATTCTGTGTGTTTTACAGAGAACTGAAAAACTGCTGGGAACATGAGAGTTTTGAAACAAGCCTCTAAAGAATTTTTTTTCCTCTCTCTCTCTCAAGCCTTTTTTTGTTGGTCCCAGCTCTACCTTGTTGCTTCTGCAGTACTTTATTTTTATTCTATTTTCCAAAGACTTTTTTATTGTCCTTAACTACAGTATTTTCCCAGTGAACGGCTCACATGTGAAAGTGCCATCTTGATTTTCCAGTTGTCTTTGACTCCTGTGTGTGTGTGTGTGTGTGTGTGTGTGTGTGTGTGTGTGTGTGTGTGTGTGTGTGTGTGTGTGATTTTGCATAAGAGGGCCTCTGTAAGGAATGGCAGAGAACAGACTCTGATGTAGATAAAACTTTACTCAAACTTTTGTCATATGAATAACATATCCAGGTCCAGAGCTGCCAGACAGATATAACAAAGACATTCCACAATAGAATTCCAAAAACAGTCCTGAGTAACACAGATGCAGACAGATTCATAAAGGTCAGGCACTACATTACATTCCATTCATTTGGCAGGTGCTTTTATCCTTTTACAACACAAGGAAACACTCAGGTTTCAGGACAGTGTGAGAACCAGAGGAGAGTTCTAATGGCTCAAGTCTTTATGTAGGTAGCAGTGCAAAAGCTAGATTATACCCCACAATAAATAGGGCAAACGTCAAAAAACAGGAAACAGGAGTATCATAGGCAAGGCTAAAAACACTCAGTACACTGTGGAAAGCAATACTTTGCAAACTCTTACAATCATCTCAGTCCTTAAATAGTTCTAGAACATTATGTTTTCCATTAACTCAGTCCTTAGCTTGCTAGCCGCTCTTGCGGTGCGGAGAGTGAAGAGCAGTGCAGAACATTACAGCTACAATAAGGAATCTTTCATTTATCATCATATCTATTTCTGTCCCAATTCACAGAGGAATTGTTTTCCCCTGTCAGAAGTCATCGTGCATGCTTCTTCTCTGGCCATTTCCTGAAAGCTCTTTCTTGACCTCAAGAAGAACTACTCCTGGTCAACTTCTCCTGAAGTGACACTAGCAAAGCAACTCACATGAAGGGTGCACTACCCCTTTGTACCCAAAAACATACACAATATGGACAAAAGTATTGGGATGCCTAACCATTACACCAACAGGAACTTTAATGACATTGCACTTAAATACATAGACTTTAATATGGAGTTGTTCCCCACTTTACAGCTATAGCAGCTTTCACTCTTCTTGGAAGATTTTGGAGTTTTTCTGTGGGGAATTTGTGCCCATTCATTCTGTAGAGCCTTTAGGTCGGGCACTGATGTTGGACGAGAAGGCCTGGCTCACCACCTTCGTTCCAGTTCATCCCAAAGGTGTTGGATGGGGTTGAGGTCAGGGCTCTTTGTGGGACAGTCACGTTCTTCCACACCTGACTTATCCAACCATGTTTTTATGGAGCTTGCTTTGTGCACTGGAGCACAGTCATGCTGGAATAGAAAAGGGCCTTCATCAAACTGTGTCCAGATATGCTGAAGCATTAAGATTGCCCTTCACTGGAAGTAAAGGACCCACACCCTGAAAAACTGGTCTGTCCCAATACTTTTGTCCATATAGTGTATTTTCTTCTTTGAAATGTTTGAGGAGATTCTTTATTCAAGCACACGTTTTTGATGCAGTATAACCTCCAGTATCAACAGTATGGAACTATGAACTCATTGCATCTGAGCTGTCCTCAGTCAGTGGCGAACTGTAGCTATTACAGTGAGGCTTTCAGTCCTGATTATGATCTTGGTGCTAAGATAATGACAGTGCGCATGTTCTGGTTGGTCTAGATTAAACACAGGCACCTGATGCTCGGAAAAGGCTTTCTAGGCTTGATAAGCTAAGCTTTTTTTCAGTTTCAGGAGCCACTTAAATTCATGCTCATGTGTTACATGCAAAACTGTCATCTAATACGCAGTTTCTAGTATGTACGCATGGCAAGAGGCAAAATGCACTTCCCTCCCTCATGCATATTCATGCATACTCCCTCATGCATATGGAGGGCTGCACAACTCTTGGGAGGACCTGACAAAAAGTGGGTGGAGATATACTACATAGGGATAATTGACAAAAGTTTGATCAATTCACAGCTGCCAGTTTTGAGTAGATTAAAACCACAGCACATTTGCATTAGTGTTTCAAAACCCTGCAGAGTTTCACAAACCCTGCTGTCATAACTGGAGTGGAATTACACCCCTGTAGAATATTTTAGTGGGAAAGAACTTTATCAGCACCACAATCACCATTATTGAATTATTGTGGGTTATATTATGATATTCTGGATTCCATCTGCAACCAGTCAAAATGTGACTGGTTGGTCCCAGTCACTTCCCACATAGATGGTTATTCAAACAAATTAGGCCTTCGATCCAGTGCCTGAAGGACTAATCAGTGGGAGAGCTTATTAGCAATATCTATCTAGATAACATGGAAGAAAAAAAGATTTAATAGAATCATTTTCTGCTGCATGTTTCAAGAATTTAACCCTGCCAATTCCAACCAAAATGTGATGAGATAAGAGAGTGTTGCATTACTTAAGATTGAACACAAATGTGATTATACTGAACACAAATTAACTAAAATTACAGCCATAATTAATTAGGTCTTCTCTGAAGGCATAGAAGGCCTTGTGGATTCCCCTCTGCCCTCATTAACCATGGCTTAAAAAACTGAGCAATATACAATCAGTAATGTGAAATCAAACTGAAAATAAAGAAGGAAATGAAAATACAGCAGTTAGGTTTGTTTAGCCTTTCATAATTCAAGCAGTCATCTACAAAACAACCAACACAATCTTCTTGTGTGCTTACATGCAGTATCTTTTGCATTTGGGTCAGTTTTGATGTACAGCCACGGAAACAAATAAGAGACCGCATCATTTTTTTTTCTGGTTATTGCTTTCGTCATTTGTGGGAGTGTGTGTGTGTAAAATGTGCATGCCACTACTGTTTTAAACACGGTTGACCACACTTGATTCAAAATTCCAAATGAAAAAAAAATTAGGAGAAATTTTTTAAATAACACAAATAATTTATCATACCTTGCAAATGTTAAACTACACAACACTCATGTGTGAGCTCCGTTTCATCCCATCAGAAACTGAATCAGGAATGAAGTTGCTGGAATACAGCACTTAGAAAAGCTGCTCTACAAACATTTCTACACTCACAACACATGGAGGCATTTCTTATTTTTTAAACAACTCACACTGCAATAGTTCAGAAAAGAATAGCAACCTGTGGATTTCACACACACACACACACACACACACACAACAGCAGCAGCAAATTGTACAAACAGTGAACAGAAAGAAAGGGAAAAGTGGTCTCAAATTTTTTTTCCATGGCTGTATGTGTTGAGGATTGGACATGGAGACCTTCAGCTCTAAGTGTTAACCATTTTGTGGAAACTGAAACCTCGGAGCCTGCTGCCACCAAATCTCACTGCAGGTCTTTTGCAGCCACTCAAGAGTTCCTGGCCACTTGCCTCCTCAAAATTCTAGTGGCAGCTCTCGATAGCTTCCTCTTTCTGACACAGGTGGTGCAGCCAGTGTTCCTTTAACTTTGAACTTGTGAACCATGGTTTCAAAGGTATCTTTAGGAACACTGAGTGCCTTTGCTGTCTTTTTTTGTGCAAGGCAATAATCTCTTAACTGTCTGGACAATTCTCTTGACTTACTCATATTTCTAACAGGTCATCAAATCACACCTCTAGCCAGTCCACGTATTTGATGGATTCTAGCTCAAGAAGGGTCTTTATTTGCAAATCAGGTGTTTCCCTAAGCACACCTAAGGCAGCTAAAAGTGGCATTTTGTGCTGTATATGGAGACAGAGCTTGTAACATTAGTTCATTTAGAGCTATTTACATTGTTCTAGTTTGATTTGTGTATTAACAGCTGAAAGTTTGTCAGTTTCACCAGTAAACCACTAAACCAGTACACCTACTTTGCAAAGGGGGTTGTATAATTGTAGCATTTTAAATATTTTTTTCCTTACAATGTATGGGTATAATGATGTAAATGAAATATGAAATATAGTGATAGTAGTGGCATCATGAAGACAGAGGCTGTATTAGGAGAATGGTTTAATAAATACACAAGAGGCTCCTCCAAGAACAAACCACGTCTACTTGTGTCTCATCTTTTCAGGTAAATTATTTGTTTGTACTGGCCCTGGGCTCAGAGAGTGTAATGTATGTAAATGGATTTTACTACGTTTGACAGCCATGCATAACAACAATGCTCTTGTTTAGCTTATTGTTTCACCAGCTTGCTGTTGCTGAACATACTCAAAGGCACGCATGGTGGCATGGATGCAACAGGTCATGATGCTTATTTAAAGGCTTTAGTGTGACTTTCATCCTTCTCAAGTAAGAACCAGAAGATATTTTAAAATAAAAAGATGTAGTTAAGCTATTAACCCTTTAAGGCCAAAACAAAACTGTTAACATTCTATCTGTTTATTCTGCTTTTCTCTGTAATTGGATATATAAGGAAAACTTTTTTATTTTGTTTGCCTCAGAAAATTAACATTTTGAACAAGCAAGCACATTAATTAAATTAATTGGAAGAGAAATCACTTTAATTAAATACATGTCTAACTGGTCTGAATTCTGTTTGGATTGAACCAGGAAAAAAACTCTCAGCATTAACTTTTTGTGTATTTGTCATACAGTAACAGAAAACAGCACACAGACAGCTCTCATTAAACACATTTTCATGACCGTCTCTAAAATTCCAATTTAACTCCTAAATATAATATAAGGCTGTTAATGTATGTCTACATTCATAACTATTAGTTACTTGTAAGGTGTAGCAAAGATGCTTTGTCACACATTACACAGATCAAGGTGCTAGACAATGCAAAGTAGAACTACACCCTCATACTGATATTTCAGCCCATTGCATGCACAACATATCCTCCAATACATGCTTAGAAACATAAAACAATAAAGTAAACTTACAGACTTTTGTTTAAGCTCCAAAATGACTGCAGATTTTAAGAAGAGGTTGACCAGAGAGATAAAAAGAATCTGCACATGAAGCAGTGCTAGACATTTCTAGTGTTTGCAAATCTATACAGGCACTTTATTTTGAACTGCAGACCTGTCACAGTCACCCTCATGGCATTGCTCATATGTTCTTCCCACATGCTTTTGTGGTTGGCAGCTGTGGTGAAGGTTTTCTGGCCAATCTGGAGACATCCTGATCCAACCAAACAACCTGCTGTTGGAGCTAATACCTCAGAGGTAGAAGCTGGTTCAGTTCTGTACCTGTGTCATGGAAAACAAAATTATAGCCTTGAGCCTGGATGTCCAACCAACTGTCCCTGGCAGAAAGGAACTGTAGCATTGCGAAGAGAGAAATAGTCATAAAACTAGTCCTAGAGGAATGGAAATATGACAAATAGGAATTTTATACCTTTGTCATGAATGTGATCATGCATGCAAACCCATTAATCAGAGAAGTACAAAATATGGTGGCTACTGGGTTGCACAAATGTGCAATATTCTGGTACAACATGTGCAGTTTTAAGGGGTAAAATACTACTGTGAGTAATGTGCAATTAGTCTTGTTACATTATTGCTGTTTTGTCAATGCCTGCAGCAACCAAACCACTGAGGATACTCCAATATGTAACTGTATATATATATCCACAGTGTTCATACATATATATATATATATATATCGCCACTATGTACGTATACACATGCATATATAGGTTATATATACACATACAAATGTCTATAGTTTATATTTGTGTATTAGTTGAAAAGTGTACTTTTTATTTCTTCTTGTTGTGTTGTATAGCTTTTAATCTATGGTTTATACAACCATCAAAACCACTGCAGATGCTGGGTGAGGCAGGCAAGACACCAGGGAATTATTTCCCTGCAGGACAAGTGTATGTGGTGTTGAACATAAGGAAAGCTTAGGAATTTCTGGATGACTTAAGCATAAGTATTCCATAACTATTACTTGTTAATTAAAAAATATATATATTACCAGTCAATTAGTCACTCAAAAATCATTACCAGAGTTTAAAAAAAGAATTTTCTGGACATAACAGAAGAAAAGTACAGTTGTTTACACACTGCAGAAGCACTATTTTAGTAATTTTCAGCCTCAGGCACTCTGTACATACAAGTCAAGTCAAATTTTATTTAAATAGTGCATTTTGAAGCGAATGTTGTTACAAAGCAGCTTTTCAGAATCTTGGTCTGAGTCCCTAGTGAACAAACCAAGGGATGACAGAGGCAAGGAAAAACTGCCTAAAGCTGGAAGAAGAAACCTTGGGATGAATCAAGACTCAAACAGGGGAACCCACCCTCCTCTGGTCAGCACCAGCAAGCAAGAGAGAATAAAAGAGCATCACTACAGCAAGTAAGAGTACTGGTTCATAAAAGGAGTTGAGTGTAAAGAGTGTAAAGTAGTTTGGGGAGTTTAGGTTGTTATTGGAGCATCCTGAAAGCAGGGCATTGCAATAGTCCAGTCTGGAGATGAAGGAGGCGTTAAGTAATTTTTCTGCATCATGTAGTGCATTTCTTAGCTTAGCAATATTTTAATATTTTATTTAATGAAGAAAAGCTCTTTAAGTAATATCAAATTCTTGTGTATCAAATGAAAAAAAACAGCAGCTTTGGAACCTAGAAGAATGACCTTTGTTTTGTCTTTTATTTTCCATTCACAGCTTTGAGCCATTCTCTATATATTTCTAATAACTTCTGTTGCACTTCTCATTCACTCTCGCTCACTCACTCCCTTTCCCCTAGGTATACACTCTCTCTTGCATCCTCTGTCTATGGCCGTTACCCTTCTTTCTATGCTCCCTTTCTCTCCCTAAGCCACTCTCTCACTTCCCCTTGTTATGTTCCTTAACCTTCTTTGGTTGTTTTACATTTTTATTTCCTAACCTCCCTGTTGCTCCCATGCAATTGCAGCTCACACCAATGCTAGTCTAGTAAGCAGGTAATGATTGAGCTTCAGTGAAATAGATTGCAGACTTCAACAAGAATCCCCTGCATACTCAGGGGTAAAAAGGATATTGCCCAGACAAGCCAAAGACCATTCTCAGGGAGCAGGAAGTGCAGGCAGTGGCCAAATAGGGCTATGATCTATCTAGCTGCTGCTCACCCCTTCATAGACTAGCATATTTATTTAGCCGAACAAATATAGAGCTGGTCCTGCTGACTAACCACTTCATGTACGTCAAAACCTTTGGCTACTAGAATTTGGTGGGAAACAAAAGATAAACACACAAAAGAATGTGAAAGACAACAACAGAACCAATCACACACATACTGAAAACTAGGACTGTGAATTTCATGCGTTATTCCCTTTTCCCTGCACGAATGGCAGGCACACACACACTACTCAAAGTCCATGTGCTGCTTTTTCTTTCTTTATTCCTTTCCGAAAGTCAAACAAAACAAAAACTGACATGAGGAGATAGACATAGGACTGGTTTTAAATCAAAAGGAACTGCAAGGGAACAACATAAACACAACAGTTGACCCACACCTGAACACCCAACATAAACCCCCTTAAATACACAGACGCAACCCCCAACCACCAATCATCCCACACAAACATTTACTTCGGAGTACACTGGCAGCTGAAACTCATAACTCAGACTAAATTCAAACCCGGTGTACTCAGGATATCAAATAAAAGACACAAAACCAAAACCCCAACTAAACTCAGAAAACCAAAACATAACATAGGACGGCCTCTAATGGCCGCCAACTGTAATCCTGCCCAGGCCTACCAGGCCTGACAGTACCCCACTTCTAGAATGCCCCACCGGGGTGCAAACACACCCCCACTACCTCCAAAGGGCGAAGGCAAAGGGAAGCGTCTTGTGAGCCCCACCTGGCCGCATCTCACTGGATGCCATTCTGGCCGGCGCTTCGCACAGCCAGGACGGTCCGTGTAGGTCCCATGGGGTGCTCCCCATTGAGAGTCCCAGTCCTTTCTCGTGGAGGCCCCTACTGGGAGCCCCTCTCTGTCCTCGGGGGCAGAGCCCCTACCGGGAGTCCCTCTCTGTTCTTGGGGGCAGAGCCCCCTCCTGGGAGTCCTTCAGCGGGGAACCCCTCGCTGTCTTCTGGAGTGGAGCCCCCTCCATGGACTCCACCGGAGGCCTCGGGGAGCCCTTCGCTGTTCTCGGGAGAGGAGCCCTCTTTGTGGACTCCACCGAAGCCTTCAGAGACCTCCCCGGGCCTCTAAGCTACTGCTAAGCCCTCCCCGGGCCTCTAAGCTACTGCATAGGCTGCGCACTCGCCAATGCGCAGCCTCGTCGATGCAGCCTCGCCAACCTGCAGCCTCATCAATGCAGCCTCGTTTACGCTCGGGAGTGTAGTCACGTCGACGCTCGGGAGCGCAGCCTCGTTGACGCTCGGGAACGCTCACTTGCTGGATGGAGAGCCAGGCTACTTGGCCTCGAGGAGATGCAAGACTGGCTGTGTGGCCTCCCGGAGCTGCTCTTGGTAGATGGCCACGACCAGCCCCGCGAGCATGTCCAACTGGCACTGCTTTTCCTCCACCTCCTGCTCCAGGGTCCTCGGAGCCAGCAGGAGGACTGAAAGAGCACCATTCTCCTGCACCTTCACCGGGGTGCTCAAGGCAGGCTTTCGTGTCGGCTTCCTCCTCGCTTCCTTCGCCATAGGCAGCCATGTCCCATGCGATGAGCTCCTGAGAGAGTGTGGAAAGTTCTCCCAGGAGCCACTCCTCTTCTTCAGGCATGCATGCCTTGTCTGCTGCACCCTTTGTTGTATGGTGGGTCAATTCATCATGGGTCATTCCCTTTTCCATGCACGAATAGCAGGCACACACACACCACTCAAAGTCCTATACTATACTACGAAGCGCATTTAACTAGGTCTGACTTAACTCCATGGTTAATTGCGAACTCGCACTTGACAAATCACGGTTGTCCCAAGTGGCGTTAATCGGTAATACGAAGTGCAATAAAACGTTGTTTTGTTGAATCAGCTTGAACTTATCACGGTCTGTGCTTGGGGTGCGTTCAACAGCGCAAGTCACCATTTCAAATCACAGTGCGCTCACCGTATTTCACAGAGGAAGAATGTATAATCATCATGCAAGACAACGAGGAGCACAAATCTGTGCTGCACTGCAAGTCTAACACCACAGCCAACAAAGACATGCAGGCTTGTTGGAAACGTATTACTGACCGAGTAAATGTGTACTGCCTTATGTTCATAGTTGAGTATTATTTATTAGACTATTTAAATGTTGTCTTAAAATGAATAAAAAACTTTTTAAATATAAATGGATCCTTTTCAGTTTTCCAAAACAGTCATCTATAGCTCTGTGAGTTTTTGTTCTAGAAACATCACTAGAAACCTCAAACCCTCTACTTTTCAAATATATATGTTTTAATAAAATAAAATATATCGATGGTGCTTTGTAAATGGGATAAAAAGGAAGCATCTGATTTTCTGATTTACTGCAGTGACGCCCCTCAGCCATTCAGATGTAAAACAGCAATCTGAATACCTGAATAGCAGTGGCGTGATTGGCTCATT
>JBBJLS010009778.1:0-15953 GCA_037577275.1 Bryconaethiops microstoma
TCTCAATTACTTTCTTTCTCATTTGTTCCTGAATTTCTTTGGATCTTGGCATGATGTCTAGCTCTTGAGGATCTCTTCGTCTACTTCACTTTGTCAAGCAGATCTTATTTAAGTGATTTCTTGACTGAGAACAGGTGTGGCGGTAATCAGGCCTGGGTGAGGCTAGACATATTGAACTCAGATGTGATGAACCTGAGTCATGTTTTAATAGGGAGGGGGGGAATCACTTTGTCACACAGGGCCATGTAGGTTTGGATGTTTTTTCTCCCTTAATAAAATCCTTCACTTAAACACATTTTGTGTTTACTTGTGTCGTCTTTCACTAATGTTTAAATTTGTTTGATGATCTGACACATTTAAGTGTGACAAACATGGAAAAAAATGAAAAATAAGGAAGGGGGCAAACTAACTTTATTAACGACGTCACTTCCTTGTTCATGGCTTCACCAGAATCGATTCAACTGAGTGATTTATTTATTTAGAGCAGTGAGTCTCGAAGGTTTTTTTTATTTATTTATTTTTATTATTATTTGAAGAAAAACTTAAACACGCCATGATACAATTCTAATTCAATTTCAATCATACGCCGAACAAGCAAAAAAAGAAACAAATAATAAATAATACATAAAATAAAATACATAAATAAAATACATATTTAAAAAAAGCAAAGGGGGGCCTAGAGATTCTTTGCAAGATCAAGTTTCTCTACCAAGTTGTATAACCTCAACTCGTTCTTGCTGTCCATCATTTTCAGTGAAGAGAAATAATAGCATGGATCTTTGTGGAAGGTAAAAAAGTTTGGTAGAGCTTTTAACCATTTACTCTTATATATAACAAACTTCCCAATGATAATGATTGTGTTTACAGCAGTGAGTTTCAAAGTGTGGGGCACAGGAGACCTGGGGGAAAGTCATACAGAACTAATGTTTAACATCCGAGTCATTTTTACATTGGTTACGTTAGCAACCGTTCATTCACTGCTGTCAGAGCCTTAGATGGTAAAAATGGACAGATATTTAATAGGTACTCAAAGGTAAACATGATACTTCGGAGAGAAATTAGGCAATTGCCGATAACCGGCTAAAAAACAAGACAAAAGGAAATATGACAAATGTAATGGTGACAGAAGAGCTTGTTGCAGCTATTTCTGCTTTAGCAGATGACATGGTATCTTCATCTGCCAGTTTTCAAACATAAAATATAGACAGGTCTCTCATCCCTACCACATTAACCATGAAACTGATATGCTTCGTCATATTTCCTTTTGTCTTGTTTGTCTTGCCTCATTTCTCTCAGAAACTTCACCTGTTTATCTTTTAGTACCTGTTAAATATCTGTCCGTTTTTACCCTCTAAGGCTCTAACAGCAGTGAATAAACAGGTTGCTAGCATAACCGATGTGAATTCTTTGTTCCGCCGTGAAAATGACTCTGATGTTAAACATTAGTTCTGTATGACTTTCCCCCAAGTCTCTTGCGCCACACACTTTGGGAATCGCTGCTCTAAATGAACAAACCACTCAGCTGAATTCAGTGAAAAGTTATCCTATTTTTAATACAAAATATTTTTAAATGAACTAAAGATTGCATCAGCACTTTGCACATTGAATTGCCAATTGCAAAATGTATTTTCAAATTACATGCTCAGATTGCATATTGAATTCAGAAGTGCATGCTCTGATTGAATATTGAATTGCCAATTGCAAAATGAATTGCCATTTGAATTTTTGTGCTTATGATTTTCCATACCCCAGGACTAGATTTGGACATCGCTGACATTGACACGGTCAACTAATACCATACAGTTACTGTTTGAGGTTCAGACCCTGCCTGAATTAAAGTATAGAAATGTGTAATATGTTTTAATAGTTATTTGTGTCTCAAATAGCCTTAACAGCATATCTGGTCTTACTCTTATCACAGGGAAATTACCTAAAAAGTTACCATGTACTCTCAAAGGAAGTCATATAATCTATTGTAATTTTCTACTCCGGACTTTTTGTCAACCATATGATGCAACCCTGCAATCTTCATCAAAAGATAAGAAAGATTAAATGTACCAAAGTCCCTACCAATTTGTCTAAAGGGACTACAGTGCTTCTGATGCACTCATTTAGATGTCTGTGCAATGTTTCTGAAAATGTCATTCCAAATTATCAACTCATAATATGTTTATTGTAAAATGCCATGTCGAGCATTGTAGTGTTGTGGTAAGATCCTGTTGCTTTAAATAAACAGCTTAGGCTACATTATTTAAACTGTCACGTTGTGCCACGTTCTCTTTTAATATCTTCTTAGCACAATTTTTAAACATTGCTTTTCAAGTTTTAAAGTCATACTTGTTTATCTCTGAGATACACACAGACTTAATTCTGAAAAGGGATGACTGACTTTTAACACGACAAACTGCATCTGGTAATTATTTCAGGGCGTTTATCAGACAAAAAAAGTGATAAATATTTTTTCAGGTACATTAATGTGTAATATTTTTTTAAACATGCAACGTAGAAAAAGGCCACAATGGTGTTATTTTTGCAGACTTCTTGTGAAGGGCTTTAAGGCCACCTCCGCTGTGTCACGACGTGACGTCACAAGAGGCGTTCGGCGAGCAAGCGCACAAAAACTCGGAACCGCGGACCCAGATCTAAAACAGCAGGGAGACAGGGGACAGTGTTTTCGGCTCGCGGCTCTGCTTGCGCGGTCTGCCGACGGGGAGCGGCGCGTAAAAACGAGGTGGAGGATGTGGTCAGGCTGAAAAGCCGGCAGTTTTAAAGTCTGAGACGAAGCGTCGACGAGACACAACGAAAAGACGAAACGATGGCGCCCGGTCGCACGGCGAAAGCCGTTTGGCGTTCGTCTCCGAGCTGCGGGTGAAAACTCATGTAGTCCCCGTTTTTTTACGGCGTGCCGTTTTAACCGTTACGGAGGGCAGCGGCGAGGACCTCTCATGGACTCGTCGTCGTCGGTGGCGCTGCGAAGGAGGTTGGAAGTCCGGAGTGACGTGAGTTCTAGTCATGGGTCAGATCCATGTTCTGGTCCTGGTCACGGTTCTGCTCCGCACCTGAACGGTTGCGTGCCGCTCTCCCATCAGGTGGCAGGACACAAGTACGGCGTGGACAAAGTAGGTCAGTGGACTGTTTAATTTGTCTGAGCCGATCCAGCCTCAGGTTAAACCCGTCAAAAGTAGGTCTCGTCTGCATATGCGAGGATTTTCAGGGACCCAGGTCACTGAACCACCTGGTAGTGTTTAAGGTTTAAACCAACCACCAAGTCTGCGAAACTATAGTATTTCAGGTCCTTGAGTCATCTAGTTCAAGGAAGTTAATAACTTGATCCTGTGGTGTTATCATACTGCAAAATAACACCACAAGATCTGCTCTTGGTTTGTTTAGGGTCTCTTGACACACATTTGCTTTAAATAGGTTTGCCACGAGTCTCCCAAACTAATTTAAGTCAAGTGCAGTTGTATCTCAGTTGCTTTGACTTATCGACATTGTAAATGTTTTCGGGCAGTCAAACCATTGAATTGTCTAGTAGCAGTATGTAAGTACATCTTGACCTGTGGTCTGGTATTTACAGACCAGGATGGTTCCACATATCCAGTTGCCTTGACTTATTACTGCCAGAGAAGTTCTCAACTTGTTGGTTTATCTCCTTTTTTACTTGGTAAATGTCTTTGTTTCAGTCCCTTTCAAAATGAGCCGTTTAAGGGCTCTGACACTTTTATGCAAATAAGCTGTTGCTGGCCACGCCACACCCATCCCATGCTTACGAAACGAACAAACTAGTTAATACTTAATTACGACAGAAACGCAGTCATTATATGAAAGTACTTACATCTCTCTCATCTGCTGACTTGTCACGGACAGTAGGTACAGATCCCCCCAAGACGCTGAAGTTAGTTCCTTATTCGAATTTTTCGTTCCACCTTAAATACTGCTATCCAGGCTGCAATACCGCTATTTCGCCTGTAGAGGGGAAACTTTACTGAGGTTTACATTCAGAATTACGTTGCCTTTTTCTGGAAGGAGATCATTGCCATGTAACGATTAAAAACGTTTTATTTTTCTATAAGCATTTCTGAAACAGCCCATATAACGAGGCAACATAATTCTGAATGTAAACCTAAGTAAAGTTTCCTCTCTACAGGCGAAATAGCGATATTACAGCCTGGATAGCAGTTTTTAAGGTGGAACGAAACCGATTGTTGCTGGGACATGGCCATCGAAAATGAAATGGAGCCACGCAGTTCTTCGGTTTTCTTCGTGTGGGAGAAACTGTAGGGATTTGTGTTATTTGCAGCCAAAAACACTTCACTTTGCCTGTAGCCATAGTGATGGTAAAACTAGCAGATAAAAATGGCGGATCTTCAATTAATCTAGTGGGTGGGGGCTCGACAGATGAGGGGTGGTTCCATGCAAATTTCCCCACAATTACGTCACAACGGGGGGCCGTCCAAACGGCTCGTAGAAGCATATGATTCCTGACACCAAAAACTTTATTGATTCACAGAAAACCGTTGGATGTTTTTTTTCGCGCTTGGTGTGTTTATGGGAGCAGTATAGACCCAAATTTAAATACAGACGGATGCAAAAAGTGAGTTTTGCATAATATGTCCCCTTTAAATTTTCAAACTTTGGTTACTAGTCTGGATTGGAGTTTAAAGGGGTTTGTGTTCTCAGAGTGAAACGCGTGACCAACATTGTTCAGAGTTCACAACCATAATCTTTAATGTTATTTAGCCCAGCTCTGAGTATGCAGCCCATACTTTGATGTAGACAGTACAGCTGTGTGTGAACTTGAGGATCTGTAAGTGTCCAAAGGGCATTTGAGCAGCGGTGGTCTGAGTGATGTAGTGCTAATGCTAAGAGAGTATTGGCTTTGAAAGACATTTTCCAGCTCTACAAATGTATAGGTTTAAAATTGTAGATTAACAAAAATACAGTTCAGTCTGATACAGTGGTGTCTCGATTGAAGATGTTTTATGTTTTTCACGTTATTAGATCACTAATTTCTAAAGTACAATATTTTACAGTGTCTTTTACAGTGTCTTTACATTGGGTCTTCCAGCAGGCCAATGACCCAAAACACATGTCCAAATCAACACAAAAATGGTTAGCTCACTACAAAATCAAGTGTCTGCCATGGCCTTTTCAGTCCCCTGACCAGAACCCCATTGAAAACCTGAGGGATGAGCTGAAGGGGAGAATGCGCAAGAGAGGGCCTAGGACTCTGGCTGATCTGGAGAGATTCTATAAAGAGGAATGGTCTCAGATGCCCTGCTTTGTATTCTCCAACCTTATAAAATGTTACAGGAGAAGACTCTGCTGTTTTATTGGCAAAGGGAGATTGTACAAAGTATTAAATGCAGGGGTGCCAATAATTGTGCCATGTGTTTTAATTGAAAATAAGTATTTCTTGATGAGGGATTTATTTTTCTCTGAATTAATTCATTTCAATTGAAGTTTGGATTTTTCTCATTTTTCAGTGTGAGATGAAGCTACCTTGCCAAAAGGTGCATTTTTTTTCTAACCCTGTTTTAGTAATCTTTACAAGGGGTACCAATAATTGAGGGTGCTGTATCCTGTACCACTCTCAAATACATCTCTGCCACTCCTTACTTCCTCATACAACACAACTCCTCTCTTTAGCACCATCGCATATGCTTTTTTCAAGTCTAAAAAGACACAGTGCAACTTCTTCTGACCTTCTCTGTACTTCTCCATCAGCACATTCAGAGCAAACATTGCATCTGTAGAGCTCTTTCTTGGCTCACTGATCATCTCACATCTTCTTAACCTAGCTTCCACAACTCTTTCCCATAACTCCATGCTATGGCTGATCAGCTTTATCCCTCTGTAGTTACTACAGCTCTGCACATCACCCTTATTCTTGAAAAATGGTACCAGTACACTTCTCCATTCACTAGGCATTCTCTCACTTTCCAAGGATCCGTTAAACAATTATGTCAGAAACTCCACTGCCTTCTCTCCTAAGTCTCCACAGGTATATTGTTTGGACTTGCAGCCTTTTCATTCTTCATTCTCTTCATGTCCTTACATCCTTTTTGCTAATCCTCTGCACTTCCTGATTCTACATCCTCCAACCTTCTCTCTCGCTCATTATCCTCATTCATTAGTCCTCCAAGTACTCCTTCCATCTGCTCAACACACTTTCCCTGCCTGTGAGTACATTTTCATGTAACCTGCTGCACATCTCTCCCAACTCGGTCCCTCTGCCTAGCCAATCAATACAGCTCCTTTTATCCCTCCTTTGTGTCCAACCTCTCATACAACTCGCTATATGCCTTAGCTTTAGCCTTTGCCACTTCTCTCTTTATCTCATCTCCTTACACTCCTGTCTGCTTTCTTCATCTCTCTGACTATACAACTTCTTTGACAACCTTTTTTTATGGGGACTCATGTATTTCCTCATTCTACCACCAGGTTTGCTTGTCCTCTTTCTTTCCAGATGTAACCCCTATTACCTTTCTAGCAGTCTTCCTTACTACTACTGCAGAAGCTTCCCAGCTATCTGGCAGCTCTTCACTGCCACCCAATGCCTGTTTTAACTCCCCTCTGAACTCCACCTTACAGTCATCCTCCTTCAACTTCCACCACTAGTTTCTTGGTTCTGCCCTCACTTTCCTCCTCTTTTTGACATCCACAGTCATCCTACAGACCACCATCCTATGCTGTCTAGCTATGCTCTCAAAACTTGTAGCCTCCAATCTCCTTCAGACTCAGCCTCCTACATAGGATATATCTTCCTCCACTCTTATGTCACCCTGTGCTCCTCCCTCTTCTTAAAATACGTGTTCACCACAGCCATTTCCAGCCTATTCGCAAAATCCCCTACCATCTGACCTTCTGCATTCCTCTCCTTGACACCATGCCTACCCATTACCTCCTCATCACCCCTGTTCCCTTCACCAACATGTCTGTTAAAGTCTGCTCTCTCCCTTGGGTACAGTCTCCATTACTTCATCCAACACACTCCAGAATCCTCCTTTCTCATTCAACTCACATCCTCCCTGTGGGACATATGCACTACAACATTCAGCATCACACCTTCAATTTCTAACTTCACTCTGACACACTCTTCAGCTCCAGAACACTCCTAACATACTCTTCCTTCACCAACACCTACCCCGTTTTTCCTCCTATCCACACCATGATAGAACTATTTGAACCCTCTCCAATATACCTGGCCTTACTTCCCTTCCATCTTACATGCATAATATATAAACCTTCCTTCTCTCTATCATATCAGCTAGCTCTCTCCCTTTACCTATTGTACTGCCAACATTCAAAGTCCTCACCCCATGGCCTCTGGACATGCCTTCCCCCTCTTTTTCTTTGGTAAACATTAGCCCAATTTCCACCAGCACTATGTCAGTACTGGTGGGGGTCTTTTTTAACCCAGGCCTCAACTAATCCAGTATGGGAAATTTTCTGGTTGTCCACCTATTTGACTTGGCAAGGTTTTACTCCGGATACCCTACCTGACATAACCCGCCTCATTTACCTGGGTTTGGGACTGGCACTAAAATACATTGACTTGTACACCTCCAGTATGGTTACTTCATACTCTGTCGTCTATTGAATTTATTTGATACCTGTAATTATTAAGTTTGGAGTCTTGTGATGCATGATGCAGTTTGATACGCTGTATCTCAGCGTACCAGTTTGTCTTTATAACCATTTGTTCGTGTAGACCATTTCTATGTTAAAATGTTTGCAAAATGCAGGTTTCTATGCCTATATGGTGTGTAAGTTTTGTGAAAAGCGTCATGGTGATGTTCGCCCATAGGTATTCTGCAGCATCCTGATGGAACGGTTCTGAAGCAACTCCAGCCGCCTCCAAGAGGGCCCAGAGAGATGCAGTTCTATAGCATGGTAAGATGCTATCAGCACTATTCGTTGTTTATACCTAATTATGCACTTTATGAATATAAAGTCCAGTGCAGTTGACCCTGCTATCAGAAGGTCATGGCACATCTGAGGTACCCTTGAGCAAGTTACCATACCCATACACTGCTCCCCAGGCACTGTGTGGCTGGCTGCCTGCTGCTTCACTTGGTGAATGGGTTAAATCCAGAGAATGAACAGCATGAAATTCTCACAGAGGGCAAGCCAGGACCCCACCTCCAAAGCAACAGGTGCTTTGGTTTAGCTGGAAACTAGACTGCTTTTATCATTTAGCCCGTTTAAGGCACTTACCAGACAAGCTCATGCATACCATACTGGGTTTTCCTCATAATGCAAAGGCTTTTATTAGCATGTTTTAATAATGGATTGCTTATCTTGCTCTGAAATGGTAAGAACACTGAATTAAGTTATGTTCATGGACTCCTGAGGTAGAGTTATGTAACAAATGATGCTGGATGTGGCTAGAAACTACCCCCAGGATACAGGAGCTTTTGAGATTTTGTTTATTGAATGAGAGTTGGCAAGGGTCTTTTAATAACAATTGTCGTCAGCACCACATCTGCCCGTCCATGTTAACACATGTAGTTTTTACAGCAGTTGTTTTACAGTTTTTTCCTTGCTTGAAAACATTCAGGCATTCAGTGAACACATTTCCAAAATTCATTCATTTCTCACCCAGTCTCAGCCTTTATCAAAACTTTGTAGTTTGGTAGCTCGGATTGCATATGGGCAGCTTGTAGCCTAGTGGCCAGGAAGTTGTGGGTTCAAATCCCAAGACTGCTAAGCACCTCTGAGGTACCCTTGAGCAAGGTACCGTCCCCACACACTGCTCCCCAGGCGCTGTGTTCCTGGCTGCCTGCTTCTTCACTTTGTGAATGTGTTAAATGCAGAGGAAGAATTTTGTGCTGTTCACACTGTGTGCTGTGGTGTGTTCACTTTCACTTCACTTTCATATGTTTACATGCACTATGACAAAAGGATTGCATTTAACTTTGAGGTGTAACATGAAAATAAACTGCATATCAATTAGCTAGTTTGCAAATATTACATTGGACAATAACTAAAGCCCAAAAACAGATCTGTAGAGGAAATGCTAATTAGGTGCATGTAAATAGCCTGGTCTGAACCAAGGGCTGATGTCAAGAAAAATGCTGTAAAACCCAATTAAAATGTCACATTTGAATTTAATTTGATCACAGTGGATTATTGGCCTACTACAGTGTATAAGCAAGAGTACATTATGTAGGTGTGTACCACCTAATTTACTGTACCAATGACACACTGAACAAGCGGTTTTACTGAATAGAATGGCAGATAGTGTCTTGAATAAATATCAGAACATATTTAAATAATCCTGTGTTTTGTCTCAAGAAATGTTATTTTACTTTATAATTATTTGCATTCAGTATGGCTACTTAATGTCTCTGAGAGACTGATAAGCAGTTCATCTGCTAGATTTCCAAAACAGTCTCAACCGTTATCAAAACTGTGTACTTTGGTAGCTTGGATTGCATAAGGGCACCTTGTAGCCTAGTGGTTAGCCTGCGATCAAGAAGTTGTGGATTTGAATCCCAAGACCTTTTAAGTTTTGTCTGAAGAAATGTCATTTCACTTTATAATTATTTGCATTCAGTGAGGCTACTTAATTATTTCATCTGAGACTGAGAAATGGTTCATCTGCTAGATCAAGAAGTGCAGGGCAGAGACAGTGTTTTCATGGCAGTTTAATGTTAGTTAATTGCATGCATCCAGCATGAGGGGCGGTCTAACATTTATTTATTGATTGATAATACCTTAATGCCAATCATTTTGAGGACTTGTTTGATGGCATTATCAAATACCAATTTTAATACAGTGGTGCTTGAAAGTTTGTGAAACAAAAATATGAAAATACCTAAAACTTTTTTTTTCTTCATACACACGCAAAGGGAACTCAATTAAATGAAACAAAAATATAATTATTGGCTCACTCTTTCTTTCTTTATTTATTGAGAAACATAATCCAATATTACACATCTGTAAGTGGCAAGAATTTGTGAACCTTTGCTTTCTGTAAATACTTTGACCTCCCCCAGCCCCACAGCAATAAATGCAAATTAATGTTTCTAAAACTGTTAAGCAGTCTTTCACATTTTGCCCATTCCATACAAAACTTTAGAATGTTAGTGGGTTTACTCACATGAACTGCTTGCTTCAGGTTCTACCACAGCTATTGCTATTGGGCAATGTTCAGAATTTTGACTTTGCCATTCCAAAACATTACAAGGGGTCCTCGAGTTACGATACAGATCAGTTATTACGACAGTGATGGAACCCGAATTTTGGAGTATGTCAAAACACACACTAGCCTAATTCACTTACCTGTCCTAACGCAGTTGTACAATCATAATCTAGAACATAAAAGCACAACTAAGCCAAAGGAAAAGGACATAAGTATACTGTAATTGTACTTTTAACAAAATGGCGTAGATAAGATGCCAACTCCCTCGCTCATACGCCGCATTACTGCATATTCTGCATATTTTTCCGTCACACGCAACCAAACTAGTTCGCCCACTTAGTCCGTAAGTACGACGCTAATGGTGTACACCAAAACTTTCACATCTCAGTTTGATTGAGCTATGATTTGCCACCGCCGTGTTTCACATATGGCATAACTTCCAGTTTAGCTGAAATTCACTTTCTCCAAACATTATGCTTCTTGTTATAACTAAAAAGATTTAATTTCATCTGTCTGCAAAACACTTTTCCAGTAGCTTCTGACTTGTCCACATGATCTTTAGCAAACTGTAGATTGGCAGCAGTGTTCTTTTTTTGGAAGGAGATGGTTTTCTACATGCAGCCCTGCCATGTACATCATTGTTGTTCAGTGTTCTCCTGATGGTGAACATTAAAATTGGCCAATGCGTGAGAGGCTTTTAGTTGCTTAGAGGTTACCCTGAGTTCCTTTGTGACCTCGCAGACTATTACACATCTTACTTTTGGAGTGATCCTTGTTGCCTGACCACTCCTGGGGAAGGTAAACATGGTCTTGAGTTTCCTGTATTTGCGTCTGACTGTGGATTGGTGGAGTACAGCATCTTTACAGATTATTTGTAACCTTTTCTAGCCCGATGAGCATCAACAACTTTCTCTGAAGTATTTGGAAATCTCCCTTTGTAAGACCATGATGTACTTTAACAGATGTGTTTTGAAGATCAGAAATCAATAGATTACTGTTATTTTAGTAACACATGGTGGCCACTCACACTTGATTGTCCCATTGAAATGACCTGACTCTAATTTCACCTTCAGATTTACTCTTAGAAGTTTGTGTAATTTTGCCACATTTGTTACATTGGTGTTTGTTGCAGGTTTATGCGGAAGACAGCCACGACCCCTGCCTGTTCATACTGCAGCAACATCTTCCCAAATACTATGGCACCTGGTCTTCTCCTAACAGTCCCACAGGTAGCAGTCATTGGTTTATGCATTGCACTTGCTATTACAGTATTTATCAACATGCCTCATTTTAGTTACAAAGCATCTCTGAGACTTAACTCACATATACAGCTTTTTTTAAGCCTAACAAAGCTTACAAGATCAAGCACTAAATAATTGCCAGGTGATGAGAAAATCTTGAAGAAGCAAAGGAAAACACAAACAGCACAGATGGTGTGTGAACCTGCCCTTATACACTTGCTGCATTAAAACAATATTTCGGTGGAGAATCAAAATTAAAGTTTAGTCCCTAACCTCAAATATAGTTGATCAGGTGAGATGTGTTTTGGTGTCTGATGTTTCCCTTTAGTTTTGACTTTTGACTGTTATTGCTACACATCCCCATAATTTTCTTAAGGGAAAAATGATCACTGCTCAATCACTGTCCATCCAATCGCAAAGCTGTATACAAAAATGGGAAGTATAGTAGAAAAACAGTTTGATAATGCACTCATGTTAAGAAGAAGAATATACCATCTGTTGCAACAGTACCATTAATTTCCTACTTGTGGGACTAATAAAGGTTTATCTTATCTGTATATTATTAAAAATCAATTATTAATTATAATTGATAATCAGTAAAGTATGTGCCTCTTTTTTCATGAAGTTAAACTCTCGAGACATTTTTTAAAAATGCAGATAGTCAAATTTGCATTAGGTGTGTCTAATTTTGAGTCATATCAAAGCAATCTAATTATACTGAGTCAAACTGTGGTTAAATTTGGGATTTCATTATGTATTACATTGAGTATTGAACAGTGTGGTTTGAGACAAGTGCAAGATGATTTGACAGAATACAATTTGCGCAATGTTAATCAGTAGCTATTTGTTTTCATTATTTGTTAGGTACATTAGCCTTGTAGCATGTGCAAAATTAAACAGGCAAACGTCACACAACATTGTCTTGGCTGTTTAACAACATTTAGGGTAAGGGGAAAAATGTTTAAAAAAGGTTTTTGCTATTGCTAATGATGTCATTGGTGGTGTTCGTGGTCCTGGGGAATAGATCTGTACCTGAAGCTGGAGGATGTGACGCGCAGGTTCCAGAAGCCCTGCATCATGGATGTGAAGATTGGCCAGAGAAGCTATGATCCGTTCGCCTCGCAGCTGAAACGTGAGCAGCAGATCAGGAAGTACCCACTGATGGAGGAGATAGGATTCCTGGTGCTTGGGATGAGGGTGAGCACAGGCCCTCTAGGTGTAGGTTCCAGGCACTGAAAGTGTTTCAGGCTTCACTGAGCTTTTAGCTTCCAATCTCAGACATGGAACACTAATGAAAATATGCACACCAATTAGCATCATGCAAATCGTATGTCCTATATAGTTATATATAAAAGTGGATAAATGTACAGACAAAATTCATTTGGTCTCAAAATGTCGTTTGGTCTCCAGCTTAGGTCCCATTTATTCAAATGGGGGAGTAGCATAAATCTGGTTGGTGGTACAGGCATGCGCTTAAGGGAAATGCAATTTGTGGTCCATGGGAAAGTATCGAAATGGCCAGGGTAGGTAGCCTGGCCATTTCTGCCAAAAGTTAAATGACACATAGCATTTCAAAGTATTTACAAAAAATTAGCATGTTTTCTTTGTTTGTATGCAGTAATGTTTTACAGGGGACAACAATGGGAAGATAACAAATCTGTAGAGACATAATAAAAGAAAAAAATCATAAGAGAATATAATAATCAATTCAAAATACTGATAATAAAATGAGAAATAAATAGTAAACTAATACACCAAGGCTTAGAATAAAATACCCAGAGATAAAAGTAATTGATAATACATTGAAAATAGGATTAGAGAATTAAGGAAAACTGTCTACGAAAATCAGCTAAAACAGCAATGAACAGAAAAGTAATTAAACGGTAAAAGTTTAAAGACCCTTGGAGAAGTGAGTGAGTCAAGCTTTAGAATATTTTGTGCTATATTCCAGTTCACAGGTGGTCCATACTTTAAAAGCTGATTTACCCAGCTCAGTAAAAGCTCAGGGGTGTGTTTAGGGTGTAATCAATTCACTTGAGTGGATTTGGTAGTGGTTGGAATCCATTATTAACAGTGAACATTACAGTGATATTCTAGGGCATATGACCAGTAAGAGCTTTATAAATAAAAAGTAACCAGTGAGTTTTCTTTCGTTTTCCAATTTGATCATACAATACACAATTCTCAGTTGCACGCAATTTGTCCTGTTGCCCCTTTTTTTAAATTGGGGACTCTCATTGGACCTGTCCTGCCTGCAGTCTTGTGATGTTCTGTTTTTTGTTCTTTGTGTTGCACCATGCTACTAGAGGAATGTTTTTTCATGTCACTGTCTACTGTGTATTTGGTTGAAATGACAATCACCCACTTGACTTGACTTCTCCTGTAATAAACCACAGAGCAGAGTGACCAGGACCTTAAGATTGCTAGATGAGGTAGTTTCGTTCAGCACGGCACCATGGGTAAACAGGAAAGTTGCTTCCACAGATATTTTCCTGTTGTCCTTAGGGAAACCAGATTTGTGGTCTGTTTGTTTTCAGTGACTCTTTCAACACTGGGTAAAAACACATTAAAATTGGTATGAGCAACTCCAGAAATAAAAGCGTAATTTTAGCTTTAACTGTGGTTAAAACCAGCCTATGGTTTTTCAGTGCAACAAAGAAGCTTTGCAATATTTCAATTGCTGCATTAAGAAAATATATTGTCAGCATATGGATGCATTTTTCATTCTGTGACTGTTAAAAGCTTTTGACAAGGGCAGTATATTGCATCTTTCTATTATAAGCAGTAATATTTCAAACCAGTAAAGTATCTGTAATAGTGTGCTCAGAACAGAGTTTAATTGAAGAAAGGATTTAAGTTGTTTGCTTACTAAAAGTGGTTTTGTCACCTTGAAAACTGGTCTATGATTTATTTATGTATGCAAAGGGATTATATTAGCTGTCTAATTCGTTTAGACAATTTCAAATGAAAGCAAGGTGAAACTAAACTTGGGGTTTTTTTCCCCCCAGAGAATCAGCCTCCAAAAAAACAACAAAATTGAGATTCTTATCTAGCTGACCACTTCTCACTGCACGTCTGTTCTGTGGAACTGGGCAAAGTGGGCAAGAGATGCATATCGCACTACCCAAAAAACGTCAACCTTTATTGTGACAGTCCTTTGCAAACCCTCCATGTATCTCTCTGAGGAGGACCTGAGGGACTTGACTTACAAACATGAATTTCAAAATGTTGGTCTGAGGGCCTCCAGGGGTCTGTCATGCATAGCCAGGGGACTTTGATGCAATGCCAGGGGATCCCTGAATTTATTTATTTTAATTGACTTGGCTTAGGGCGGTACTTCTACCATATCACATCCAAAATAAAGATTAGTAGTTTGAGTACTCATGATCTGTAGGATTATAGGTATAGATAGATGAACTTCTAGTGCCACAAAAATTAAAATATGATTGTCATTTTTCTCTTTAACAGTCAGAGCCAAATCAAATAAAACGTGACCATTTTGCGCTCTTTATTTTGAAATTTGCAGCTAGCCAGTACTGATAATTTCAGGATGTTCAGAAAAGCTTAGACATGTCATGACGACAATAAACTCATCATGTCTACTCTTAAATGCTAAATCATCTACATAATTATGTGGTTGGTGTTAGCAAACAGATAAAATTCGAAAACTTTGGAAGATTTAGATTAGTGTGTGTCCGTGGAATTTTACTTTTATACTGGAAGTGTTGCCCAGCTTTTTTTGTTTTAAAAAAAAAAGGGCACTAAGGAACCCAGGAAAGAAATACTTTCCTGCTTGTTTTATTGCACAGGTCCACTGTTTGTCCAAAACAGCACTTTAGTACAACAGTTAATGTATTATGGATGGTGTATACTCAAAGCAGTCTTGGCATTTAGACTGAGTGAGCTGCTATTTCAGACTGGGGCTATGTGACTGTTTGGTTTAATTTTTTAATCATGAAAAAATGTAGTATTTGCAGGAATAAACTGCATTTGAATTTGGAAATAGGGCGGTACTCATGGGCACAATTATATTTTTTCTTGTACGTCTAGTGTCACAGCTAGAGTAGTGTGTTTGAAAGTGTTCGTGCCTGCTGTAGGAACTTGCTGAGTGTCTCAGTAACTCGTATGTGACAGAGAGCGAGAGGGAAGGGGGTGTGGGAGAGTGATGGATGCCTATGTTATCAGTCAGACAGGATGGGCTTATCAGTCAGTAAAGCTTTAGAGACTTTTCTTATTGATGTCTTAGCATTACTCACTTCCCCAGAATCATTTCTGAGAGCTCCACCTTACACCCTTATCACCAGCCTATCACGAAGTTTACTCTACAGCCCTTGCAGTCATGCAGATCCCAAGCCTTTTCACTGTCTTGAGAGGAAAAGCGCTTCAAGTCTGATATGAGCATTGTGAGGATATGTTATACGACTAAATACACTATTCTAAGTAAATCATTGGTAACATTAGTATATCTACAACACCAAACAACCGCATGTGTTATATACATGTGTTATATACATGTGTATATATATACGCATATATATATATACATACATACATACATATAT
>JBBJLS010009787.1:0-15951 GCA_037577275.1 Bryconaethiops microstoma
GGAGGGTAGGGTGAAGGTGAGGGTGAGGGGGAGGGGGAGGGGAAGTGTGTGTGTGTGTGTGTGTGTGTGTGTGTGTGTGTGTGTGTGTGTGTGTGGTTAAACTGTATATTACAGTAACGAGCTGCAGGTCTGCTGATGGCCCAGAGTTAATCCTGCAGAACTTCCTCAGAACAGCACAAAACTCTGGAGGAACACAGATTCTATTACCTGAATATATTACCCTGAAAGAGGAACTCTGAGGGATGTGTGTGTTTGTTCCACAGGATTAGAGCTAGGCTTGGTCTTCAGGATTGTATGAAATTCCTCTGAAACACTGAAGTTCTTTCTGAAGTTGAAACATTTAGGGCACCTCAGTGTGATCAGAATCCATGTCCCTTCACAACACACAGTACCTTGTGTTGGTGATGGTGGTGTTGGTGATGGTAGTGATGATGGTGATATGGTGGTGGAAATTTGATGATGTTGATGATGTTGGGGTTATGTTGGGGATTGTGGTTATAATGGTGGTGGTAATGTAGTGCTGATGGTGATGTTGGTGATAGTGGTTATGGTGGTGGTGTTAGTGACATCGGTGATGTTTGTGATGGTGGTAATGATGATGGTTATGTAGTGATGGTGAAGTTGATTTTGGTGCTGATGGTGATGTTTGTGATTGTGGTGGTGGTAATGGTGACATTGGTGATGTTTGTGATGGTGGTGATGTGATGGTGATATTGATGGTGATGGGGTTATGTTGGTGATAGTGACATCAGTTATGTTTGTGGTGATGGTGAGAATGCTGGTGCTGTGATGGTGATATTGATGGTGATGTGGTTATGTTGGTGGTGATGATTATGATGATGGTGGTGCTGATATTAGTGATGTGGTGATTTTTGTGCTGTGGTAATGATGACTGTGATGTAGTGATGGTGATGATACTGGTGGTGATTTAGTGATGTGATAATTGCGGTGGTGATGGTGGTTATGGTGGTGCTGATATAGAGACGATGGTGATGTTGGTGATGGTGATGATAGTGACGTTGGTGATGTTTGTGATTATGGTAATAATGGTGATGTGCTAATGTATGGGTGGTGATGTTCGTGATGATGGTGGTACTGATGATGGTGATGATAATGGTGGTGATGCAGTGGTATGATAATTTTGGTGGTTATGATGGTGGTGCTGACGTAGTGATGTGATAATTGCGGTGGTTATGATGTTGCTGATGTAGTGATAATAGTGATGTTGGGGATAGTGGTGATGGTGATAGTGATGGTGATGTTTGTGAAGGTGGTAGAGATGGTGATAATGGTGGTGATGTAGTGAAGGTGATGTTGGTGATAGTGGTTATGTTGGTGAGGGTGATGTTTATGATGGTGATAATGGTGTTAATGTGATGGTGATATTGATGGTGATGGGGTTGTGTTGGTGATGGTGGTAATAACGGTGATGTAGTGATGGTGATGATAGTGGTTATGGTGGTGGTGATTGCATTGATGCATTGATGATGATGGTGATGATGTGATGTGTATGATGGTGGTGATAGTGACATTGGTGATGGTGATGTGATGATGGGGGCGGTTTCCGATGGTGATCATGGTGATGTGATGGCGGTGTTGGAGATATTGGTGGTGAGGATGGTTGTGGTACAGGAGAAGTTGTGAAACCCTCTGAAGTTCCTTCAATGCACCTGTAGTTTCTGGACTAAAAGTTAACATTTTTATAGTTGTCAGTCAAGACTTTAGTCCTGGAACTAGAGAACCTTCAGATTATGTGCATGATAAACACGAACTGCTCTTCTTCATTAATGATTTTCTCACTGATGTGTTGGCTGTCAGTTACTCAGAAGTAAAGCATCTGAATGTTTCTCCACAGTAGGATGGAACTACTTCTCCACTGTGACAAACACCGAAGCACAAAAACCAGCTCTGTACACCTGAACCACTTCACTTACCACCTCCCCCTTCTCCCTCTTTCTTTCTCTCCCTCCCTCTCTCTCTTCTCTCTCTCTCTCTCTCTCTCTCTCTCTCTTTCTCTACACACAGAAGCTGCATTTGCCTCCTGATTTGTCGGAGTCGGTCAGTCGGGTTAGTAAAGGTAAAGAGTTTTCTCCAGGCTGTGACTCCACCCCCATTGGCCACATGCATCTTGACTTCTAGAACATTCTGACACCAACACTCTCACATACACAGAAACAGACACACACACACACACACACACGCATACAGACACATATACAAAAATATATGCACACACAATCACACAGGTTCCCTCCAACTCAGGTTTCTAAAATAAACAAAAGTGTCTATTTTTCTCCTAAAACCTGCTGTGATCTTAATGAAACTCTTGGATCTTACCAACTATGATTTCATTGTTTGTAAATAAATAAATAAATAAACCTGTGAATGACTAAAGTATTTTGTGCACTCGGGTGAATTTTATCAACGGTCAATAAGAGGACAGACGCTGGACGTCCTTTACAAAAAGGTTTTATATTTTCCACAAAATACATTTAGAAGCTTTTAAATAAAATTAGTGATTCTTTTTGACAATGAAGAAGAATTAAAACCACACAATGTTTAAACAGACACACTTCCATCATAAATAAAACTGAAGATTAAACTGCGGTCGCTATGGAGGCACATACAATCTCTCACACACCTGTTTTTTTTTGTTTTTTTTTACAAACTTTTGCAGCTCAACCAATACATAAAACACATAAAAGGAATCAAATGGAGCTGAAAGTCTTTGGTCTGTTTTACAATCAGTGACTCTGGAATGTTCCTGTAAAACACATCCCTTTAAAACTCACTCTCTTTCATCTTTATTAATTAAATATTTCCAGCAGAACAGAACAGTGCAACTGTAGGCCTCTAAGATACACCTGTTGCTGTGATAACAGGTTCCTGACATTGTGTCCCAGAGATTCCATCTAGAGGCGATTCAGAGACTTCATCTGTTTATGCAAGCTGTTTGGAATGTTTTTCAGCGCTTTACACACATGATGTGTGAGCACAACACACACACTCCTTCTCCTCTGTGAGTGTGTGTTTGTGGAGGTCAGAGGCTGAAGTAGTGCTTTTGTTTACTGCAGTCTGGACCAAAACTGTGAAAGATCCGGTTCTGATCCAGGAACCTGGACTGGGACAGAAATTCCGGGGGAGATGAGTCCTACACACACACACACACACACACACACAGTGAATCAGTTAAAGAGTTGTATTTCTCATTATCCTGCTCCTGATAAACTGATTTGTTCTGCAAATGTAGATTTACATTTATATTTTTGATGATGTCTACAGTAAAATTGAGCTGGTGAAGGTAAACACAAAGTATGAAATGATGAACCCGTGCGTGTGCGTGTGTGTGTGTGTGTGTGTGTGTGGATGCGGTAAAACGTCGCGGTACTTAAAGGAACGTTTGCGATAAAACATCGAAATATATATTTTTTTCATGTTTTTTTAAATTTGAAAAAGATTGAAAGAACCAGTGGATCAACAGGAGCTGCTGCATAACATTGACAAAACCAGGACAGATACACTGTAACATAAATGTCATAAACTGTCATGACAGACTGTCCATCGATACCGTTACCGATGGCTACATGACATCATGAAAATCACCGGACTGTCCGATAATCGCTGACCACGGAGGCACTGTTTTTTAATGAGCTGTCAGGGCATGTTTGTTTATGATGTTTGTCATGTTTATGGTGTTTGTGTAGGTCTGTATGGAAGCTGTTCTTGATCTGCAGTAAATCCAGTTAAATCAGATTGAAAACGCACATAACGAAACACGATACAAATATACATCGTGCTGTTTTAAATATGGAAACTAATACACACACAAATAAGAATAAATGCATTAATATTAATACAGTAATGACTGATGTTCTGTGTCAGTGTGTTTATCTGGCCAGTGAGTGTTTTCATTAACACTAAGAATAAATGCATTATTATCATTAATACAGTTAAGAGTGATGTTCTCATGGAAGCCCAGTGTTCCTTTTCATTGTTTACACACAAAACTGATCTGAATTTACTGTTTACACACAAAACTGATCTGGATCATTTTCACTGTTTACACTTAAAACTGATATGCATCCTTTTTGCTGTTTTCTGGTTTGTGTTTATTTTTACACTCTTCACATAGGGACACAGTTATCATGATAAATATATATGAGCTGTGTATCTGAATATTAATGAGTTTACTTCAAGGATGTCTGTTCCCACTGCTGCTGTAATTAATTAATAAATGATCAATTTATAATTTTAAGCTCTGAGCGTAAATGTAAATGGAACACAGCTGAAAAAACTGCAAACAAGAGATTGTCTGGAATTCCACATCGGAACAGGAAACCCAGAAACATTCTGCCATGTTTAGTCACCAAGTCTCTGCCTACCTGTAGAGCTGGTAGCAGAAGTTGCCATTGATTGGCTGTTCATGTGTGCCTGCATATGAGGGGGCGTGTATGTGTCGTAGTTCCGCCCATTCACTGATGGACTGGTGGGCAGCATGCAGGAGTAGGAGGAGGTCTGGCTGGGCTACAAAGAAAGAAGACGTTCTTCAACTGGATAATGATGCCAAGCATCTTCAAAATTGTGCCAAAATAATATCCAGTCCAAAGAAGAGCAGAAAGTTTAGAGAATGACGTCTTTTAAGTATTTCTAATGTTTTCTTATAATAAAACAGCATATTGCTTTTTTTTTTTTAATCCGAGGGTATGCCCAATGTTCTGGCATGTAGTGTATTTTTTCTGCATTTTTGAAAAATATTGCTCTGAAGCTGTCAGTCCGTCAGAGCAGACAGGAAGTGAAGTCAAATGAAAGAGTTTGGAGATTAAGTAGTGTGTGTGTTATTTACAGGGAAACACAGAACAAAAATGTGACACACGGCGGCACTTACTTGCAGGGGGAGGCTGTTGGTGAAGGTCGGCATTGGAGGGAGGCTGAATGAACCGGACAGAACTGAGTCAGACCGAGTCAGCGAACCAGACGAGAAGGACACTGTAGAACAAACCAGAATCAACTCAGGACAGGAACACACACACACACACACACCTGCACACTACATGAACACCACACTTACACACACCACACTCTTCAACAGAGAAACACACACACACACACATTTCAGTGGAGTGACTATTCTTACTGGGCGTGCTGAGAGTAATGTTAAAGAAGCTGTAGCTAAGTGGAACGTGGCCGGAGCTGCTGGTTTGTTGGAGTGTTGTTACTGGTTGTGCTGGTAGTGTTTGTTCTCTTGGGGAGTGCTGAGAGTGGCAGTTCTTACTGGGAGTGCTGGGAGTGTTTGTTCTTACTGGGTGTGCTGGACTGAGGGATCTGCTGGTAAACACCGGTGCTGAAGCTGCTGCTAACTGGAACGTGGCTGGAGCTGCTGGTTTGTCGGCGTTGGTTCCTCAGCTTCTCTTCTCTCCTCCACTTTGCTCGTCTGTTTGAAAACCAAACCTGCAGGACGAGTCACATGTGTGTTCCAGCACTTCCATGTTTTCCAGGAGTTAAAGAACATGTAAGTGTTTGTGTTTCTCTCTCTCACCTGGATTCTTGCCTCTGGAAGATCAATTTTGGCTGCAAGTCTTTCTCGTGCAAAAACATCAGGATAGTGAGTTCTTTCAAATTCTGGAATAAAAACAAAAAAAAGTTCATCTGCGAACTTCTGTTTGATGAAGAAAGTAGAGAGAGTGGATTTTTATTTTAGACCTTTTTCCAGCGCCTCTATCTGTTCCTGAGTGAAAGACGTGCGGTTTCTTTGCAGTTTCCTTTTCAACTGCAGGCGGATCTGGGTCTCGTCTGAATCTTCTCCATTAGAGCTGATGGAGTTTGTGTTTTCTCCACTGTTGTCTTGCTGCTGGCAACCATCTGCAAGGATATTATTAAAGATATTAAAGCATAGTTTCATAGTTCTCTTCATGAGATGTGAATTTTTGAAATGAGGCAGTGGATCCACATGAACAAGATTATAAGATTATTCATTTTCTGCAAACCCTCAGCATATTGTCATCATATTGACCTCTGTGGTCTTCCTTTTTCTGAAGGTCTTGTATTCTGCTTTAAAATCCTTTTTAGGAATCGAGAATCTGCTTTATGGGCGTCCAGAGGCCTATTGATGTGACCACCAGCACTTGAAAAGACGAAGCTGCTTTTCATACCACACAAAGCACCAAAAAAGAGGGACCATTAAACCCTGCAGTCAGAGAAAAACTGCCAGGACCTGCTGCAAAGCCGGAATTCTCCTGATGACACAATTGAAAAAGAACAACAAAAGGATTCTCTGGAGACGGAGCTCAGCTTTGTGTGACACAAGAATCCAGTCAACAGGCCTTTCAGCTCAGTGTGTTCACCTCTACACACCACTGTCATTAATCAAAGTACCCTGTGATGGAACCATTAAGCTCCAGTTAGGATTTATAACACCCACGGGAGACGCCCTGCACTCCAGGGACTGTAAACACACTTTCTGTTGGCGTGAAGGAGCCTGTTGGCACTGAAGGGCAATAAATGGTCACTTAAAGTTCATTTAAAGAATGAATAGTTTTATTATTTAAATGTACATAAATGACTCAATCTTGGGTTTAGAGGCTGCTCATTTCTAAAGAAATGAACATGACTCTAGAGTGGGCAGAAATGGACAGAGTGAATGAATGAAAGAGATGGACAGAGTGGATAGGCAGAGCGAACGAATGAAGCAGATGGATGAAGCGGATGGACAGAGTGGATGAGTGGAGTAGATAAATGAAGTGGATGGACAGACTGGATGGACAGTGTATATGAATAAAACAGATGGCGTGGATGGAACGGATAGAGTGGATGAATGAAGAGGATGGATGGAGTGGACAGATGGAGTAAATGAATGAAGTAGATGGACAGAATGGATGGGTGGAGTGGATGAATGAAGCGGATGGACAGAATGGATGGTTGGAGTGGATGAATGAAGCGGATGGACAGAATGGATGGGTGGAGTGGATGAATGAAGCGGATGGACAGAATGGATGGACAGTGTAGATGAATGAAGTGGATGAATGAAGCAGATGGACAAATGGATGACTGAAGTTGACACTGCTGTAGGAAAGTGAGGTCACACACATTTCAGCCACACAGAGCAGCTACTAAGGTGTCTGATTCATTTCTGATTGATGAGTAATTAATGAGCAGGTACGTAGGCGTCCGCCACACACTCTTAAAATGATTAAAAAGACACACTGGAAAAATTATATATTGTTATTATTACATTTAACACAACATTTTCTTATTTATTGTTATTACAAAATAATCAATATTAGGACTGACATTATTATTACTAGTATTATTTTGCACTCATTTCCCTACATTAACCAGGTGATGATAATTAGGTGGAATTAATTGACCAGGTGATGATAATGACGTGTAATTATTTCTAAATAATTATGCATTAAAAATACAATACTTTTAGTCACTTATCGGTTTCTGACTCACCTTGATTTAGTTGTCCAGGTGCTGCTGGGTACCACCCAGTTCGCCCACCCCATGCACCAGGCTGACCATTCAGCATCTTCAGCTTATCAAACATATCCCCCCCTGCCTGCTGCTTCTCACTGGCCAGGTTACGCAGAACCCGGTTTATAGAGGAAACCTGAGAGAGAGAGAGACAGAGAGAGAGAAAGTGAGAGAGAAACAGACAGATAGAGAGAATGATCTGCAGTGTAAACATGATCAGATCTGCAGTGTAAATGTGTTCAGATCTGCAGTATAAATGTGATCAGATCTGCAGTGTAAACGTGATCAGATCTGCAGTGTGAACGTGATCAGATCTGCAGTGTAAACGAGTTCAGATCTGCAGTGTAAACGTGTTCAGATCTGCAGTGTAAACGTGATCAGATCTGCAGTATAAATGTGATCAGATCTGCAGTGTATACGTGATCAGATCTGCAGTGTAAATGTGATCAGATCTGCAGTGTGAACGTGATGAGATCTGCAGTGTGAACGTGATGAGATCTGCAGTGTAAACGAGTTCAGATCTGCGGTATAAATGTGATCAGATCTGCGGTATAAATGTGTTCAGATCTGCAGTATAAACATGATCAGATCTGCAGTATAAACATGATCAGATCTGCAGTAAATATGTGATCAGATCTGCAGTGTAAATGTGATCAGATCTACAGTGTAAATGTGATCAGATTTGCAGTGTAAACGTGATCAGATCTGCAGTATAAACATGATCAGATCTGCAGTATAAATGTGATCAGATCTGCAGTATAAACATGATCAGATCTGCAGTATAAACATGATCAGATCTGCAGTATAAATGTGATCAGATCTGCAGTATAAACGTGATCAGATTTGGAGTATAAACGTGATCAGATCTGCAGTGTAAATGTGATCAGATCTGCAGTGTGAACGTGAGATCCCTGTCGTCGAAGGTGCTGTTTTAAACTGCTTTGTGATCTTCAGTGAAGTTCTGTGTGATGAAGCTAGAGAGTCTCACGCTGGGAATGTTGTCGTTGGTGCAGATTCCCTCATTTAGCAGTCGGTCCCGGATCTCCCAGGCAAAGATTGACGGACACTCGCGTTTATACTGAGCAATTTTACCGACCACTTCTGGCGTCGCCACCCGCGGCTTACTGCCCCCAATTGCCCGTGGCCGGATAGAACCGGTTTCATAATACCTGCCCAGGATCTTACTCACACAGCCATTAGAAACCTGCACACACACACACACACACACACACACACACACACACACACACACAACTATTAAGGAGTAGAAGTTTCTGGAGTAGCATAGTAGTGACAAGAAGTTGAGTATATCAGTTTTTTTTTCTTAAATTGAAAGAATTTTTAACAAAAAGAATGAATTAAACTTGTTTTACCATCATCATCTGTGATGGTCATAATAACAATAATAATAATAATTAAAGATTTCTGCAAGAAAATGCAAAGTCTGATTGCATAGTTGCTATAAAAAACTGTATGGCCAAAAAACAATTCTGCTCACAGCAGGGTTTCAAACCAACACCTCTCATTACGCATGCCGTTTTACTGCTGAACCACTCGGGTGTCAACCCGCTGTCTATTACCAAGCCATTTGTGGTTAAGAATGGCTGAAAAAGGGTGGAGCGATCCCCTTCCACCCAAAAAAAGGAGTGTGGGGAAAAACGTACATACCTGCATTTTTCCCAGGATGAAAATGGAAAATTAACTTTTCAACAAGAAATTAATTTTTCAACAAGAAAAGCGAAGACACACCCTGAAATCAGCTAACCGAGCTGGCTTGCAGCTTGGCTAACTAACAGCAGCAAAACAAGCATTCATGTGTTGATTATTATTATAGACATAATTGACTTGTGTACGCTGAAAGGGGGAATGGGGCACGTGTTGGAAGCTTATTTTTTAACAAAAGAAAGTTTGTATAAAAAAACCCCCACACGAGATTTGAACCCATGACTCTCCGAACAGAGCGTTAACCAGTAGACCAGGCGGGAGGGTTTAAAACAGCCCACATTAGAAGCATTTATGAAATGACTGAACCAAAACATTACAAAAAGTTACAAAACTCTCAAACTAACATACTTTTGACTCATTCTGGTCACAGGGCTTGTCTAATTTCTTCTCCACGCTGCAGTTCTGGCTCAGTTCTGGAGTCACCATTGGATGAACTGAAGTCTATGGGCAAAATGGTTGATTTTAAATGATCAAAAAACTGAATACACGCACACTACACCTGACATTAACAGACATTTTGATGTTGGAACTTTTCCAAAATTCCGCACAACCTCTGAGGGCGTTGTTTTTCAGCTATAAAAATAATAATGATGAACAATAACATTTAAGAAGAACAATAGTGTGCTGCATGGCTGCTATAAAACCAGTGTTTGGAAACACCCAAACACTGGTTTTATGACCAAAAAAAGTTTTTGTAAAAAAAAAAAAAAAAAGAATTCTGCTCACAGCATGGTATCGAACTAGTCCCTCTTTTGAATGTATTCATTCAGTGCACCACATTTTACCCCTAAGCCACAGAGGGGGCTTTAACATGCTGTTTTTTTGACAGAGCCATTTATGCTTAAGGACGGCTGAAAATTCTTGGTGGGAAAAGCACGCATAGCCACATTCACAGGTTACTATTTTTTAATTAAAACAACAAACAATGACACGTCTTTTTATTTTTTTTTTGCTGGCCTGAGCTTTAGTGTTTTGAAGTCTGTTTATGAGTCTACTGTGTCTTTAGTTCTACAAGACTGATTTGTTGCTCCGTGCTTTGTTGCTTTCTGGTCACTACAGCCATGATGTCGAGACTCTCTCTCCGCTACACACCTTTAAGGCCACTTGCCATATACTATGGACATGACAAAAATCAAATTTCTAAACGATCAGTACTTGTATACACACACAATACATCACATATTAAAGAATGAGAAGTGGCACCAAATTCCAGCTGTATAAAAATTAATTAATTAATTAATTAATAAAACCTACAAAGAACAATTGTGTATAATAATAATGTAACAGTCTTTTCTTGCTCCCCTCTATCACTCACTGACTTTGTTTACTCATGGTGTCGTTGATGTCTTGTCACCTTCTGTGTACTTGTCTGTGTATTTGTAGCCCCACCTTGTCTCAGTTGCTTTGAATTCCCCTCATGTATATGCATGTATTTAAGACCCTGTCTTTGGTTCCTTGTTGATCAGTTGACTGTGGTGTCTCTTCCATGTTTTTCCCATGTTGTTCCCATGTTTTTGCCTGTGTTGTTCATCGTGTTCCCCTGGGTTATGCTCATTTGTTTTGTTTTCTAGTTTCAGTAGTCCATTCAGTGTATGTTTCATCGTTTTTTCAAGCTGTGTTTTGTTTAGTTTCTTTCAGTTCTCTATACCATCATCACAGATAATAATGCAACATAATTACAGCAACAACAATAATAATAGCAACAACAATAATAATAGTAACATTGTTACCTGCAGGATGCGGGAGATGTCGCATGGTCGAGCTCCGCTGTGAGCAAGTTCTACGATCTTCTGTCTTGTTGTGTCCGGCAGCGGCCGACCATTTACGAACACACCGCCCAACTGATTCACCCCACTGTGACCTACACACACCCACACCCACACGCACACACGCACATCCATACACAGTCACTGCAGTCACCGATCGAAAAATCAATACCCTAAAATCACATCACTAAAACAATGAGATCTTCCAAATTCCATTCCCAATTAGAATTCCTGTCACACTCCAGCCAGAATTCCCTTCATATTCCAGTCAGAAATCTCTTCATATTTCAGCAGGTATATCTATATTCTGAACAGAAATGTATGCATGTGAACTGAAAGAGCCACTGTTGTTTAACACATTCAGAACCAGACCACCGAATCACCTGCAGCGCTTTTTCTCTCTACACACACACACACACACACATGCTCCAACGCACACCTATACACACACATACACACACACCTACACACATAAATACACACACACACACCCCTACACAAACACACACACCTATAAACTCCAACATACACCTATGCATACACACACACACAAACACACACAAATCTACTCACTACAACATACACCTATACACACCTACACAAACCTACATACATTCACACACAGACACTCCAACATACACTTACACATACATACACACACACACACACTCCCAACATACACCTATACACACTTACATACATATACACACACAACCACTTCAACATACACTTATACACATGCACACACTCACCTACATTCATACATATACACACACATTTCAACATACACCTATACACAGCTACATACATACACACACACACACACTCCAACATACACCTACAAACACCTACATACACTTACACCTACACCATACACGTATACACATGCACACACAAACCTACATACATACATACATACATACATACCTACATACACACACACACACTCCAACATACACCTATACACACACACACACACACACACATACACACACTCCAACATACACATATACACACCTACATACATACATACATACACACACACATTCCAACGTACACTTATACACATTCACACACACGCACACACACACACACACTCCAACATACACCTATACAAACCCACATACATACATACACACACACACACACACTCCAACATACACCTATACACACCTACATACATATACACACACACCCACTCCAACATACACTTATAGACATGCGCACACTCACCTACATACACACACACACACACACACTCCAACATACACCCATACACACCTACACACATACATACACACACACACACTCCAACATGCACCTATACACATCTACATACATACATACACACACACACACACACTCCAACATACACCTATACACACCTACATACATACATACACACACACATTCCAACATACACCTATACATGCGCCCAATTTATACACTTATATTCACCTACACACACTACTAATTTACACACCAGAACACAATCCACATTCAGCCAAATAACCACACCTACACACTCCAACATGCATATACACACACCTAAACACACTCTTAATTCACACACCTAAAGCACAGTGTTTGGTTTAGTGCACTCCAGTTTTATTTCAGCATCAGCTGAAAAAGAAACAAAGAACTTTACTCTCTCTCCACTTGTGTGTGTGTGTGTGTGTGTGTGTGAGAGAGAGAGACTGATTGTGTTTAACGTGTACACTTACTGTTTTGCATCATTGAAGTGACCCCAGATTCCCAAGAGGCTTGATTTTGAAATTCTGTTCAAAAAGAGATGAGGAAAGTCAGAGATAGAAGCACTCTGAACAGCACAGTGTCCGTCTGATCACACACTGACCAAGACGGTGTCCGTCTAAAGAGCCCATCTGATCACACTGACCAAAACAGCGTCCCTCTGATCACATTCAACAACTACAGTGTCCATCTAATCACACCGACCAGCACAGTGTCCATCTGATCATGCTGACCAACACAGTGTCCATCTGATCACATTCAACATCACAGCGTCCGTCTGATCACACTGAACAACACAGCGTCCATCTAATCACACTGAATTTCACTGATTACACTGAAAAATACAATGTCTGTCTGATCATGCTCACCAAAACTATGTCTGTCCAATCACACTGACCAGCGCAGCATTCGTCTAATCACACTGACCAGCACAGCATTCGTCTAATCACACTGACCAGCATAGTGTCTGTCCAATCACACTGACCAGCCCAGCATTCGTCTAATCACACTGACCAGCACAGCGTCCGTCCGATCACACTGACCAACACAGCATTTGTCTAGTCACACTGACCAGCAAAGCATCCGTCCTATCACACTGACCAGCACGGCATTCGTCTAATCACACTGACCAGCACAGCATTCATTTGATCAGACTGACCAACAAAAAGTCTGTCTAATTACATTGACCAGCACAGCGTCTGTCTGATCACACTGACCAACAAAGTATCTGTCTGATCACACTGAACAACACTCTGTCTGATCAAACTGAACCAATTTATCAATCACATTATAAATACACTAATATTATAAATACACTAACAGCCAACACACTACCATTGTAAACACACTAAAATTATAAACACGCCAATATTATAAACAACCTAACACTATCAACACATTAACACTATAAACACACCAACAATATTAACACAAACATATACACACAAACATTATAAACATTAACATTATAAACACTAACACAATAAAAACATTAACATTATAAGCACACTAGAATGATGAACACACGAAAATATAAACACACCAAAATATAAATATACTACAATTATAAAAACACTAACGCAATAAACACTATACAGACCAAAACTATGTACACTAACGTTATAAGCACACTAATATTATAAACACACAAAAAATTTAAACACACTAATATAATAAACTCAGACGTTATAACACACTAACATTATAAACACCAACACTACGAACACTAACACAGAACGAACACACTATCAATATAAACATACTAACGTTAAGAACACCCTAATGGAATAAACACTAACACTATAAACACATTTACACTGTAAAAATTTATAAATACACAAACACTATATACACACTAACACTATAAACACTGACCCTATAAACACACCAAAACTGTAAAACACACTAACTTTATAAATACTAACATTATAAACACTTACACTTTAAACAACCAACTTTACAAACACACTAACATTATAAACACAGTAACACAATAAACACACCAACACTATAAAAGAAAACATAAGCACACTAACATTATAAACACCAACATTATAAACACACTAACACTATAAACACCAATACTATAAAAACACCAACATTATAAACACATCAGCACTACAAACACACTAAGACTAAAATGATAAACAATAATATTATAAACACACTAACATAAAGAATAAAGTTATGAACCCATCAACATTATAAACACACTCACATTATAAATACCAACATTATACACACACTAACTCTATATCACACTGGTGCGCGTGTGTGTGATGTCCGGATGTTTCTATTTATTTATTTATTTAATATTTCTTGGATTAATAATCTTTAATAAATCTGATATTAACATCATTTATCGGAGCCTACAGAACATGAAACATTTTTCCGAAACATTTTTGTCTACGCGTGAAACCGTTAAAAGGTAAAATACAGTTTTAAACAGAACAAAAGAAAAGGAAGGCTATTTTCTTCATTTTTTCTGTCTTTAAAACTTTATTTTATTTTTAACAGTTTACCGTGTTAACGGAAACAGGACGCGTTGACGATCCTTTACGGCCCTTAAACCGCGCTTGGGTTTAAGAATCGGAATCAGAAGATTTTAAAGCTCTAAAGTAATGAATTTAAACAGGAGTCCAGGAATAAAAATGTGCAGTTTTAGAATAATTTCGTTTCAGAAAAAAATAGTAACAATAATTTCAATTGTAATAATAATTGAAAATAATTTCAATAGTAATAATAATTGAAAGTGTTGAACTTTAAGCACAGTTTTTATATTTTTATTTTAAAGTTTTGGTACTTGTGCGTGTGTGTGTGTGTGTGTGGTCGCTCTGTCTTTTATTTATTTATTGGTGGATTTTTTCGTTATCCGCGCACGCCTCAAAACCTTTATTAAAGCCGCTCTTCTTCATTAACTGTATTTTACGCGCGCGGGAAGATCTACATCAATACGCACACGCGCGCACACACACAAATTTACACACTGTCACGCACTCACACTTACCCACACACACATCTACACATACGCAGACACACACACACACACACACACACACACACACACACACACTTACCCCCCCCCCCAAACACACACACACACACACACACACACACACTCTCCCACTCTTACACACTTACCCACACACACACTCACACACTGCCAGCACGCTGCCGACACAAACACTGATATTTTTTTTTTTGTATTATTAGAGTCATTCGTATCATTAATGTCGGGATCGTGGAACGAGTTGATTCAGATCAAAATTCAAAAATTATTTTTAATTATTTTCAGAATGTTTCTGCCCTTTTATCCTTTAACGCGGATATTATAATCTGAACTGCTGAAAATACGTAAAACTAAACAAACAAACAGTTGGGTAAATAGTGTTTCACCCTAAAATTATTTTTATGGCGCCGAACGTTTTACATTTAGCGCAGTTTCAATTACACCACACGCACACACACGGTCAGAAACACAAGAAACCACAGCAAAGGCTGCTTCTAACTATTCGTCAAATAAATGAATGAATAAATAACTAAATAAATATTGATAATGAGTGTAGAACACGCGCTTTGACTTGTGCGCTGCTGTGAAAAAGTTTCATTACTCACCTTTTTGTGGCATCGCGAGCTCCGCGCTAGAGGAGAAACACACACACTCACACACACTGAGAGAGACTGATACTGAGAGGAACTGACAGGAGAGAGAGAGAGAGAGAGAGAGACGGAGAGA
>JBBJLS010009841.1:0-15945 GCA_037577275.1 Bryconaethiops microstoma
TTGGCATTTGTGTGTGGACAGCAAAGAAAGAATTTCATTGCACAGAGAAAATGCCACTTTTCTGTACATATGACAAAAAATGCTTTGAATCTTGAATTGAATCTTGAAGAAGAGTATCTAAATGGTAGGTGTTTCTGATAAAATGGCCAGTGAGTGGAGATGGAAGGTAGAAGAGTCTCTAAATGGTAGGTGTTTCTGATAAAATGTGTAAATGTGTAAATAGATGGCAGAAGTACACAATAGTGCAGTGTGTAACAGAAATACTCAATAAAATGAACTGATAATAGAATATAAAGGTTGTACAATGCCATGAAGACCCCTTGTATCCCATGTATTTTGATTATGTGCAGCTCAGTGCTTGTGGGTGCAGAATATTCTCCTCCATTTAGAACTTCAACTGAAGTTGTTGTGCTGTTGCCACTGCGATATCTCTCATCCCACCAAACGCCTTCTAAACTGCCTACTGGGTCTACATACACACACTGTGGTGGACAGTGACGTTGCCGTGCTCTTACAGAAGTGGATAACATTTCAAAAATGTTTAAAAAAGTAACATCATGAAGTAGCTGTTCCAGAAGTGTGTTTCGAGAGCAATTCTCTGAAATGTCAACAACAACAAAAGTACCCCGCATACGGTTTTTGTCACTCAAAAAGCTTCCGTTAAGTGGTGCTTACTACAGTCACTCATTGTGTGAGTTATTTATAAAGATCGTGACTCCCTTGGTGATGGTTTTACAACCACTGTGGGAAAAGCTTCATTTGGCTTTGTTTTATTGGACTCTGTGCTTACTATAACATGAGTTACAGAAGAGGCACAGAGGGACTGAACTGGTGGCAGAATTAAACAGCAAAACAGGCCCATACGGGGCACCTAGAGCCGCCACACCACCACCACAAAAAAACAGTATTGTTTCTTGCTGTAATGTCCAGATCATGCATACCAGTTTATTTTTTATACATATGAAAGCTGGAGATTACCTGTGAAACCTGGAATTCAGTCTGTGCATTAAACTCCCCATAAAACTCAAACCATCAGCTGATATTTAGGTCTCATTTTCTTTCATATGCTTTTGGTTTGAAACGCTCTAATCATGACAAAATGCACCTGAAAACAGAAATATTGCAAAGCACAGAAATAAACAAACAATTAGAAATATATAAATGAATGAATGAATATATGAATCAATTCATGAATGAGTGAATGAATTAACCAATAAATGAATAAATCCCTTAATTAATTGATTGGTATTTACAACTCATATATTAAAAGCAACTTATTTATACAATATACGAAAAAAAAACCCGACAGTAGCTTCTCTAACCTGTCCATGCTGATGCTCCTCTTTGTTTGGCTTCACTGCGCATGCGCGTCTTCCGTCCAGTATCCCGGCAACCGAGACTCACAGTCAGTTTTGGCTCAACTTTCAAACAAAATAACGCATTAAAACATGGACGTTTTATCTCGGGCCAAGTCCAAACCACTCTCTGCCCTGTCTGCCTTTAGTTTCATACCACCGAGAAGAAATGACTCCAAAGAAAGACGCTATTTCAACTGCATTCCCAAGGTATTTTACAGTTAACACCGAAGTTTGCTAACGCTAACAAAACACCTGTTGTCTAGCTTCTAGCTTTTAAACGTTTTTTTCTGAAAATGTAGTGCCTGTATGCCACATAATTAGTGTTTCTGTTCAGTAGTAAACGCCTTTAAGAGTTTCCCCATTTATTTTCAGGCTTCAGCAGGGCTGAACTCTTAATACAATATATGGACAAAAGTATTGGGACGCCTGACCATTACACCAACAGAGACTTTGACATTGTATTCAGATCCATAAACTTTAATATGGAGTTGGTCCCCCCCTTTGCATCTAAAACAGTGTTCACTCTTCTTGGAAGGCTTTCCACAAGATTTTGGAGTTTCTGTGGGAATTTGTGTCCATTCATTCTGTAGCATTTATGAGGTCAGACACTGATGTTGGACAAGAAGGCCTGGCTCGCAATCTCTGTTCCAGTTCATCCCAAAGGTGCTGGATGAGGTTGAGGTCAGGACTCTGTGCAGACCAGTCAAGTTCTTCCACACTGAACTCATCCAGCCATGACTTTATGGAGCTTGCTTTGTGCACTGGGACACAGTCATGCTGGAATAGAAAAGGTTTTCACCAAACTGTGTCCATAAAGTTGGAAACATGGTGTTATCCAAAATGTCTTGGTGTGCTGAAGCATTAAGAAGCAAGGGCCCTATCCTAAACCCTGAAAAACTGGTGCGTCCCAATACTTTTGTCCGTGTAGTGTATGTTGTCCATGTACTGTGCTGTTAGAAACACTGCCAGGAATCATATGGTTTGAGTCCCAGAGTGCAGAGAGGAACATTTCTAAAGGCGTATCCACAAGTGTGGGTCAGTAACCGATTTCATGTAGCACCGGATATTTTTGTGTTCTTCTCATTATTACTGTGGGACATTTAGTGTTTCCCAATAAGAGGAACAAGAGGAACCCAAAGACATTTACCGTCCATGTTAGATCTTTTATTCAGTAGCAACAGCAGCAGTGGTAGTAGTGTCAGTAGTACTTCACATTTGACTCATGGGTGGCTAAATATTAAATGCACATTTACAGAAAGTGTCTATAACATTCCTATAGACATTAACTTTAATTCTACCTATATACATTTTTCTTAACTACACCTTTTTCCTCTTTAAGGCTCCAGAAGTGTATTTGTATGACTGCATACATCGGCGAGCTGAAGGGTATGATGAGAAGTTGCACAGAGATGACCGAGAACACGCCAAGAGCCGTGGGTTGGATGTTTTCAGTGAGGTAATTTGCCTCAAAAAGCCTTTTAGGTTCATTTAAATCAGAACTTAAAGAGCCCTTCTTCTAGATTTGTCTTGGACTTAATTTTATTCTCCACTAATAATATTTGTATGGTGTTATGTACCAAAAAACAAGCGTAATTCATTTTTACACAACTCTTTTCCGGCTTCTCTTTAGCCAGTACAATTGAACAGGTTGTTTAAATCTAACAAGCTCTTGAAGCTTTACAATGTTTACATACATTTAAACAAGAAACATATTTTCTTTTTCTATGATAAGGATCTTTTAAGCAACATCAGCTAAAAACTGCTGTGGTAAACCATCTCAATTCGTTTGCCCATCTGATTTTCCATCTGTCTTCTGGGCCTTTCGCATCACAGACCTGCTCCTGGAGATCTTCCACCCTGTTCAGAGTTAAAAATCAGCAAACAATCCTGGTTAGAGATTGGAGTGTGAGCTCTAATCTTAACCTACCACTCCTGAGACAAGTCATGAACAGGTGTGTAGGGTCTGGGAGATGAAACCTTCAGCAAGGAAGATCTCTTGTAGCAGTAGTCACACAGTTTGAAGCCTTAACAGGCGTTGGCCTTTGGTGTGTATGTTTGTGCCTGAAAATGAAAGACCTTTGTCTTTTAAGATCAACAAAGTAAGGTAAAAGGAAGCAACTTCATAACACTCTGACTCTGCCCAACCTTTTCTCAGGAATCATCAAGGTCCATACCCGTGTTGTCATCATCTGAGTACGGTCGACGGCTGCCACCACTCCTTTACAAACCAGGGCGCCAGTTTGTCAGAGTTGCTCGCATACGTTCAGAGTTTTACAGGAAAAATGGAATTACCAAATCCCTGGAGGAGGGGTATGGGTCTGTTGTTCCAGTCTGAGCATTAAATTTGTTTTCCACAAGTAACACTTCAGTGTCCAGTGTTTCAAATCTAAAACAGCAAGTCTTAAGAATGGAAAACCTCATAAACGTGGTGTAATAAATACTGCAACTAATTCATACAAATATTGCTACATGTGTAAATTCTAAAATCAGTAAAATAGTTGCTTACTTGCCATTTGTTTTCATCGTACATATCTGTTAAAGGGGAGGTCCACTCATGTTTCAAATTTATACATCAATCAGAAGTTGCGATGTAAACAGGATGGTTTGATATGAAATGGTTCATTGTAATGAAACTTACAAACTCAATTTTCTTGACCGTGGTGGTGAATGGAACCAGGGGTCGATGTCTTTAACACAAATAGACATTTTATTGACTATCCAAACCACCAACCAAACCTACACGTGTACTGAGTTTGATATATAAAGTAATGTTTCTTGTGTGAACTATTTTACCTCACAATGCCCTGCATGTATGTCTCCACCCAGAATTGATTCAAAAAATATATATTTTAGGCTTAAACTTCAATACTATTGTAAAGCAATGTCTCAGGTATTAGACTGTGTATCGGTAACCATTTTATGTAACAGCTTTCTCAAGAAAAATAGACGTACCAGTTCAATAGACACAGAGATCTTTATATACAAATTCTTTAATGGATAAGAAAATGGTGGCACCAAAACATGAACACACATGTAATTAGTTTTTCCTTAAGTATTTTACAAACCCTCAGCTGTTCTGAGACAAACTGGGTTGCTCACACAGTGACTTGCCTGGGTTCAAGCCTCTAGAACTGATGAGTCCACACAGTCCTTGGTGAGAAATGTAGATTTGTTTACTGATGTTCTTTGCCGTTCAGAAGATGAAATGCTGTAGAAACGTCCCCTTGTATGTGGAGTTGTGTTGAGTGTGCATGTATGCAGTTGTATGTAGGTTCTCGGTCTGTATATGAGAAGTTCAAGGCATTACATTCCCCTGTGATAAGGTTCGGGTCATTTCAGTGTGTACAAAGAAAGTCTTGAGCTCCCCCTTGCCCTTCACATTAATGATTCCCCGACATGAGCACACGTATCCCAAGGTCTGTAAGATCCGACTGGTTTCATTGGTTACCTGGAATAATGATAAACAAATAAGAAAAAATACATTTTCCCCAATGCAGTCATGTCACTTATAAATTAGACATTAAAGAGCCCATAGCATGAAAGCGCAAATTCCTTTTGTTGAAATAAAAAAAAATGATAAAAAAATCAGTATGTAAACACTATTAAAGCTTCAAAACACTGGTCCATTCTGTCCATATATTTAAACTAAGCTGCAAAAATGGCCCACTTTGAATTCTTGCCCTTATGATGTCACAAAAATCAAACATATTTACATATATCTGTCACCCTGGGACTGCTTTTTGAATGATGCACCATACAGGGCAGCCAATCAGAATCGAGATTATTACGTATATAATCAGTCTTAAAGACTGTTTCATTTCTAGGGAGTTTGGACAATGATCATGTAAAATTAATTAACGAATGTTTATGGAGAATAACAGTCACACAGAATTGTCATAAGTGGACCTCATGAAAGAAAAATGCAGCATTTAATTCACATTAAGGTGAAATTCATTTGGTGAAATTAAACATTTGCATACTTCAGATCTTGTTTACACTTCTTTAGAATTTTCATATGTACATCTACATCTGAGACTACTTACTTCTAGTCTTATATGTTCTCTTTAATTGATTGTAAGTATATTGCACAGTTTCAGATATTTCAAGGACACATTTCACTACACATTGTACTTGTTTAACTGTGTATGTGACAAATAAAGATTCTTGAATCTTGAGTCAGGAAATGTAACAAAAGAAGAAGGAAAGGCCTGTCATGCTGATTGCAGTATAGCGGAAAAGGAACATACCTGGATTTTCCCAATTACCCCCGTGCTCTCCATTCTGCTGGCCACATTCACTGTGTTTCCCCAGATATCATACTGTGGTTTCTGTGCTCCTATCACCCCTGCTATGACTGGTCCATGGTTTATTCCTGAAAAACAGGACACATACAAGGTCCTCGATGACACCTTGTGCACTTGGATGTCTTGCATGTAAAAACGTGAATGCAGTTTAGTTTTACTGCAGTGCTCCGTTCTTTTTCGGCAGTAGAACGCTTCCTGCACTCATTTCTCTCAAATGCTTTAAACTGGTTTCAGATCTCTGAAAGTGAGATGATTCAGAGCTGGCCTACATGATCTGAAGCCCCTGTCTGATTATTTAGACTGTTCCTGAGTTATTAATCATCAGTCACACCTCATTCTCTCATTCTTGAGGATGGATTCCATTATTTATCTTTAGTATTTCTATCCACCTCTCTTACTGACCACAAAAGTTTCTGTATATAACATGGTGCATTTAGTATAGAATACTTTCTGGAGAGTTATATTTTGACTTGATATTATATTTTACATCGTTCTTGTCTCTGTGCAGTCATAACATACAGTTTCCCCCAGGATCAATCAAAGTTGTCTGATTCTGAGTATTTTGAGGCTGAATAGAATAAGTTTGAAAGAAAACATGCTTCTCTTACTTACCCACTCTTAGCTTGAAGTCATTGAAGGAATGTTTGTTAATCACATCAAGTTTCCCCACCAGAGCAAAGGCGAACTCTACCATCGTGCCGATGTGCATGTACTGCCTGTCATGGTCCTGAAAGACAGAGACAGATCATTTCACTGCTTTGCGCTCTCAGTTTTAGCCCCTTCGACACACAGATAATACACACTTATGTCATTTAGCATGATTATTAGTGTGGCTGGCCTGAATAATTTGAAAACACAAGCATTTGTCCATTTTGTTGGTATTCATTTCTTTACTTAGTATTCAGAAGATTTGTCCTTTAGAACCCACCACAATACAAGAACCTGAGGATTCAAGATTTCTCAGGTTCCTGAAGTTTTCAGAGTTAATTATCTCTGTTTTAAACACATTTAACCTCATAAAACCAGGAGAACATGGCCACTATCTGATGATAAATGTGAAATTAGGATATATAAAAAATACTATTAGTAAAAGACTAAAGACTGCCATACTTCCCAACTATGATTTCAAAAGCATACCTTAAAAAAAAAAAGAAATATTACAATAATAAACATTTAAATAAAGGCAAATGCACACAAACAAAAAAAACAGGCTAATCGGTTAAGCTGATTCCTATGAGAGCTAACACTAGGAATGGGCATTTGAATTATTAATGCTATTCAAATGTGTGAATGTTTACACGAACATATGAAAATATGTGATCACTGTATTCCCACTGAGAAAATATCCAATATTGCCATGAATAAACACAGCCATTAGAGAGCTGAAGGTGCTCTGATAACACACTAACATAAAATAAGACTGGGATTCTCCCCCACTTCATGGACTTCTTTACTTTTTGTTGTATAATTATGAGCATTCGGCAACTGTGTGTTTTCTTTCACTGTTTAACATTCACGATAGCAGCTTTTTTTTTTTTTAGCATCAGGTCTATAAGACATTCAGACATTAAAACTTTGTGCTGCAGTTTTATAGATTTACAGAGTGCAGATGCTGCCATAGATAGTGTTATAGAGAGAAGTTCATGTCAGTTATAGTTTTTGTGGTGAGTTTGAGGGCGAATTCTCAAATCGGTTTGTCGTGTCCCAAGCGTAGCCTTGCGCCTCGCAAAGAACTGTTCTTGAAAACCTACCTGAGCATATTCTGTTCCAGGAGTGATGTTAAGTCCAGTAGCAGCCATGTAGGTGCTGCCAATAGTCTTTATCTTCTCCACTCCACTGAATTTGGGTTTGGAGAGTAACTGCCGATGATAAGAGGAGCGAGAGTTGGGTAAGGAATTAAAGGACATACCTAAAATGTGTCCATGCTTATTTTATATTTGTTGAAAAGTTTTGTCTAATAGTGAAGAATGTGTTTAGTCGTTTAGTCCAGGCATGAAAACTGTTTGTTTTCCCTCAATAATAATAAAAAAAAGATTATTAATGTTATTTAAATGTGTGAATGTTTATATGAACATATGAAAATATGTGATCACTGTATTCCCGCAGAGAAAATATCCAATATTGCCATGACCTGCTCTTATAGCTAAATCATTTTAGTTTTCATTGGACATCCACCCAGGTTCCGAAGATAACCTGTATATTCACATTAAACTCAGAGTAATGCGAACATGTGGTTGGGTTGATCAGTGATGGCAGTTCTATTCCCTAGAATTCAGTTCTCATACAGCTTTTCAAATCATAATTGAAAGTGAAATTGACAGCGACGAAATAGATGGTCAGTGTACGGAATGTGCATCTACAGCATTCTGTACCTCATCAAAATCTGCTATGATCTCATTAAGAAGTCTGAGACACTCCAGCCCTTCCTTGTTCACGTCAGACTCGGTGTAGAATTCCTTGAAGTCCGGAATGGAGGCAAACATGACACACACCAGATCGTATGACTGGTGGTAGAGGTCCTGTGACAAATGATCAGAAACACCATTAGCAGTGTAGTGAAGAGGGGGCCTAGACTGACTGTAATAATCATTGATTGCACAAATGCTTGCATTTTGTTCACAACTTTCTGTTGAAAGGGTGCATTCCAATATTCTAACTGATATCACACTTGATCGTTTTTATTGTGTTTGTGTTTGTTGACTTGTTTTGTGGAATGAAAGTTCATTTTTGCCGTATTTCTGGCATGTATTTTATGTGAAGTAACTTTACATGAAAAGGATAAAACGCTCACCGTGTTTAATGTTAGATCGTGCAAAAATATTTCATTAATAATAAAGTGAAAAACAAAAATGAAGATACAAGGTTTTGTTCTAACAGAAATTATAACAAAAATAAAGGATAAAAGTTCATCCTTCTTTTTTGCTATATTTATGCCATATGTTTTAAATGTATATTAAAAGGAAAAATGTTCCCTAGGTTTAATATTAGATCATGTACAAATATTTTATTAAAAAAATGACAAACAAAAGTAAAGATACAAGGTTTTGTTCCAACAGCAGTTATAACACAAACACTAAACATACACTCTAAGCATAGAATAGCCCAGTGATTACTTGGAAAACCAACCTATTGAGATTTAGGTGCATTTAATGAGTATTAAGCTTAATTTCTATAAACATTTCTTTAATTTTTCAAAATATTAACCCTGACCCTAATCCTAATCCTCCAAGGGAGAGGCAACAATAATAACTTCTAAGGACTTAAGATTTACTTTAAGAATCAGAAATGACGTGAATTGATTCAGTGTTCTTTGAAGTGTCTTTGAGATTTTGTGATGACGTACATGCTGTATTTTCTCAGCCTTTGTTCACACTTGTCTGTTGTGAATCCACCCACCTCATTTTTCCAGTTACCAGCCAAGAAGTGTTCGGCGACATGAGCTGGCAGGACGTTCTCCAGGAGCACACGGTTGAGGTTCTCCATCGTCTCTATCTCCTCACACTCCCGTTTGAACTTGTTCCTCCAGAGGAAGTCTAACCTACAGTAATATTCATTCTGTTACAAGAGGACACAGAGGTAAAGAGATGCAGACATCTGATCACCTTGTGTGATTTTTCACAATGCAGAAAAATAGAGAAAACTCAATGCACACACTGCAACTTTGTCAGGCCCACTGGACAACTTTCTTGGTAACAGATTACATCAGCTTTCTCTGTGCAGCAGCTTAGTATACAGAGCACACATTTTCCCCCAGAGAGTTACCATAGTACTAGAGAGTTAAGAAAAAATATTATAGTTGCTGTAATTGGACTGATTTTGCAGCGTTAAGCACTTTTACCACTTACCCAGAACTATGTCAGCTTCTTCATATCAGTACTATGGTACCATGAGCATTATCTGGGAGGGAAGGTAATAATGGAGGAGATCCCCACATTTTTAACTTGGATACAGCTTGGATGTTAACAAGAATCATATTTATAAACGTTCTCTCACACACTTTCTGTAGCCGCTTAATCCTCACTAGGGTTTCAGGTCCCCAGAGCCTATCCTGGGGGCCAGTGGACATGAAGCTTTATAAATGCTTTTTAAAATAACAGCATATATACATAAGTATATACACCAAACTGGTCCCAGGATTACTGTTTCCAGAAAGTAACAGATTGATCTATATCAACAATCCATAAGAAATTTCTCAAGTGGGAAACGGGTAATTATGGCATGTCTGATGTGACACAAACATGGCTTGAGACTGCACGGAGAGACGAATGATGGTGCTCAGCATTTCATCAACCACGAAGCTTCAGAGTAAATTACGATTCCGTACTTTAGCAAGTGTTGATGTGTGAATAAGCGTTCACTTGTTACTTAGGGTAGTGAAACATTAGGTGCAAGCAAACTACCACACCATTAGTTAACTACTCTGTTGTTGGAATGAAGCTGCTTGGCTTAGCTAGCTTACATACTACTGCTAGTGAGGTAATAACAGCTAAAGCAATTATTAAGAAGTTTAAGAAATTGTAAACTACAGTGACCCTGCCGGAGAGAGAAAACCAGACTCTTTCGTCAGCAGCCAAAGTGAGGAGGATGGTCAGAGAAGTGGAAAAATCTCCAAATATTTCATTAGCGTCTTGGGATCACCATGACTCCAAATCCACCAAACAGGATGTTTGGAAGGTGAAGGTATGCCAAAAAGAAGCCCTCTTTCTACTACAAGGAACAGAGCTTGGAGCGTGCCAGATGCCAACCATGCTGTGTTCAGACCAAACAACTGAGCTCTTTAACCCCAAAGGTGCGTTTGGCGTAGAAATAAACATGGCTGCAGAGAAAAGCACTTAATACCAGGCGTTAGATATGGTGGAGGATCTGTAACGCTGAGGGCTGTTTCTCCTCTCTACGGATTCAGGAGCTTTAAAATGAAGATCCGGCTGCCTCTGCCAAGAGGCTAAAACTTGGTAGTGGTTGGATCTTCCATCAGGGCTACGATCCAAAGCACACATTAACATCCAGTCAGAAATATATAAATGAAGGCAAAATCAAGCTTTTGAAAACCTGAGAGCTGAGCTCAAGAGGAGGGTGCACAACAGAAGACCCAGGATTCTGCAATATCTGGAGAGATTTGACTTTGAGGAGTGTGTCAAAATCCCTTCATTTGTGTTTTATGAAACATCATAAGACTCAGTGCTGTTTTGTTGGCGAAAAGGGGGTTTCACAAAATCCTAAATAACGGGGTGCCAATAATTACGCCACATGTTTTTCTGGAATAAAATCTTGGGGTAATAGGCTTATTTAGAATTCATACATTTTCTTATTTGCTGAGTAAAGACGTTTGATAAACATTACGAGGAGTTTTTCCCTCGTATTCAATTAATGTGCCGATAATTCTGGAGGGCATTGTGGCTCTTACAGATGTTCTTTCTGCTTATCCTTTGCCAAAAGTGACCAATTAAAATTGACTTACAAATTAAGGCCTTACAAAACTGCTTAACGTCCCTATTAAACTGTTAAACAGTGCTGGAACTGAAAATATCTTCTGGGTTGCAGTTTTGATACCTTACAGAATAATTTCAGCTTTTCACCAAGAGCCCAAAGCTGAATGAGTATTTCTGAAAGACATTATCTTCTGTATAGCTGCTGTTACTCTGCATTGTAACTGTACCAGCTGCGTCCGTGCCTGACAAAGTGCCGTTGCTACACAGAGTGCACATGAATGAGTGCACTTTTCTTATGCAGATTAGTCAAATCTGGCACACAATCCAATAAGCATTCCACAAAAACACAGAAAAATCCAATAAGCCACATTTACATAAAAGTCCGTGCTCTGTGGAGAGCTCTCTCTGTTTGAATGTTCCGGTAAGTCAGAGACCCACCTGCCTCGCCAGCACAAGCAGGGTAATGAAGAAGATGAACAGAGACACAGAACCCATCGTCTTCAAGTCCTTCAGAACGCCCGGTCTGGAAAAAGGCAGGAAGAAAAGAAAAAAACACTCAGGGAATAAGGAGACCGAGAGGAAAAAACACGGATCTTTGTCATGCGGGTTCACTGAGAAGAAAGGTCTTTTCAGCAGCACCTCAGGTGGGTGTCTGACTCAGGTTCGTAAGTTTCTTCTGCCAGGAGCAAAATGTCAGAAATTCAAATCAACGTATAATAACTGTGCCTTACGCCTTCGGGCCAGATCTGATCACTGAGTCATCTGCACAGAGGGAGGAGAGAGGAAGGAAGAAAGAAAGAACAAACCAAAAGAAAGAATTAAAGAGAAAAAGGAAAAAGGAAAGTAAGAAAATGAATTAAAAAATGAAACTGAAAGAACAAAAGAAAATAGAAAAGATAATAGAGAAACAAAACTAAGAGGAACTAAACAAAGACCCAAGAAAGAAAATGAAAAAAAGGAGATAAAGGACTAGAAAAACAAGACAGAAAGTGAAGAAATAGAACGAAAAGGAAGAAAGTAATAGAACACGGAAATAAAGAACAAGGAAAAGAAAGATCTCTGGATTAAACAGTGAAACAGTGACTGTGACCTTAAAGTGCGGAATATCAGCTTTAATTCAGACATTCACATCCATACAGTTTCAAACTCCTCAGAAACCACATCTTTTCACACACAGCCCCAGAGCGATCGCTCGGTCGACGGCTGAGAATTGCGTCGGTGTTCAGTTATTTATGAAATGCACTGTAGAATGAAAGAAAACAGTGAAGAGACAAAAAGCCATTCCGGACACATTTAATACGACATAAAAAAGAGTACACGAGCGTTAACGGAAAGATTGAACAGCATATGGCGTGGCGTAATAGGCAGTACCTCAAATTACCTGTACATAACCCCCCTGCTCCTGCTGTCAATCATCTGGAGGAAAATCAATCCAGTGCAATCTGCACTAAGCCTGCTATCTCAGCATCTGTCACCCATAATCCCCAGAGGGGTTTTTTTTTTGGCCATATGGGTAAATTGGCATCACAATTTTCCATCTCGCCAATGCAGTTCTGCATCAGCCTGTCCTGAGTGTGCGTGTGTGTGTGTGTGTGTGTGTGTGCGTGCGAGTGTGTATGGTTTGGAGTGGGTGCGGGTGTGCTACCTGTCCAGTGGCTGGGTCTTATACAGCGCTGTGCTGTACTCGTCCAGGACTGAGGCGTGGGTCTGGAGGATGATGATGTTGTAACTCACCACCGCCGCCAGCATGATCAGCATCTTCAGCTCATAATTTATCCTCAGAAACACGGAGCAGGACACCAGCCCCAGGATACAGCTGTAGATGAAGTACTGAAAGAGAAAACGACGGGAAAGATAATGAGATCTGCGGCCAAGAATAAAGCAGGACAAAGCGTGATCATGACTAACCGAATGGAATGAAAAATTCATTACCAAACGGAAAAATGCTCAAAGTCATTTAAAAATTCATCAAGGCCCACCAGAAATTTCTCCTAAACCCTGTCAAATCAAACATCTCGCAGAAGATGAAGAAGAAGAATTTTTATTTATCACATGCATAGTCATACAAGAATCATCTTCTATACATGGCAGTAAATCAGAACAGAACTCATATATATACAGTTCCAGAAAAAAATAAGAGCACCGCACTTATGCTATTAGCATCTCTTTGAGTATGACAAACATTCCACACCAGTGTCTGTTAAATTCCTACAAAAGCACCTCATTCTGCTTTATGAGGGACTGATTACTGATCAACTGAATCACATCTTATTTAATGAGGAAAAGTATAAAAACACTGCTGTAATCGACACTCTCCTCTCACAATGAGACCAGTTGGATGGTGAAACACTACTAGAAGTTATTATTTCCTTTGAAATGATTCTTTAAAGAACGATATTTTTATTTGGAAATTAGTAGAAATATTGTCAGCAGTTCTTTAAAAACTAAGGAAAAGTTGTTCAGTTCAATAATTGCACCGTAAAAGATAAAACCTAAGATACTGAACATTTTTGGCATTGGTCTGTTTTTTTTCTGGAGCTGTAATAAAAGGCACAATGACTAAGGGATAAAGAATGGTTTGGAAAATGGTCATGCAAAAATGAATTAGTTTCATTAATATTTATTTTTCAGAAATTAGTTATGGAGCAAGGGTTCACATATGGACAGATACCACAGGGACAACATTAGTGCAAGGAAATGGAAATTCATATCAAGTACAAATATGCGAAACTGCCACATTAGTGCAAAGGATGCAGCCAGAGTACCAACTGTCATGAAGCATATTAATAGCACATGGGATGAAAGAGACATGGAGACTTTTCATCTTCGGTGTCCTAAAGCAACGGCCTGGGGGCAGTAGCTCACACTGCCTCTGGAGAGGGTGGTCCTGGCAGTCCAATACAGCATTTGTCCTTTAGAACCTACCAATTATGCATCAGTCAGAAAGTCAGAATGAGCTTTTGGTCATTTGGCAGCTGGTGGTCTAGTAGTTAGGCAGTTCGTCCTGTGATCAGGAAGTCGTGGGTTAGAATCCCAAGACTACTAATCACCTCTGAGGTTCCCTGAGTAAGGCACCGTCCCCACACACTGCTCCCCGGGTGCTGTGTTCCTGGCTGCCCGCTGCTTCACTTAGCGAATGGGATAAATACAGAGGAAGAATTTTGTGCTGTTCACACTGTGTGCTGTGGTGTGTTCCCGTATGACAGAATTGAACAACGTCAGTCTTCCAAAACAAGCAAAAGCTAAAAGAGATTAAAAAAAAAAAACCTTCTGCAAAACAGTTATCACCTAAGTAGAATTCTTAAGAGTTCACATGTCTTTTCTGTACCTTTCTAGAGATAGCAGCAACTTTGGATTCAAAACAGGAACATTAAAAACAACACCCAAGTATTTGTAGTTCTCCACTAGGTCAATGTCAGACCCTGTTCTAACAGTAGGAGGCTTGGTGGTGACTTTCTGAAATCAATAATCATATGGAGGAAAGACTAATCATCAAGCCACGGTCGGCTGGGTTGGTGTGGCATTTTCTGTGGACAATTTAATGCCAGTGAGTCTATGGACACCAGGCCTCCAGGAGCTTAGTTGGGGGTCCCTGCTTTAAAGGGTTAGTCTATTCTTTTATAAGCAAATAATCACAGACTGCGTCACTGTGACTTGTTTCACATTTGTGTTTTTTGTGCATCTGTGCATCTGTGTGTGTGTGTGTGTGTGTGTGTGTGTGTGTGTGTGTCTTTTGGGGGAACCACAGTAGAAACCAAGGCACAGCCCCCGCACACAGATTTGCCTTAGTCATTCTACAGTGATGTTAATGGCTAGACAGAAAGTCTGGTGAACTGAAACCATTTATAAATGAATAATCACGTCTGTGTCCTCTTACCTGCCACCTTTCAAACAGGTTGAGGGCACTCAGGGCACAATAAATATGTCCTCTGCGTTCAGCACAAACCTTTTACGGCTAGGGTTCGTAAATACATCACCACACCCACTTTGGAGAACATCATCCCACAAAAAACATTGTTCTGTTTACCGATATGTTTAACAGAAACCATTGAGGACTTGTTTCATGACATTCGCACATATGACAAATAGGAATATGGAAGAGGCAGCGGTGAGTGTTTTTGCCACGCTACAAAACGTTAGAATAAAAATACATAAGAATGTGTTTCCAAGAAAAAGTAATGAACATGTTGGTCAGAAAAACATTCATGGCATGTATTTGTTCTGTTCCATCATCAGCTCCTGACTTAATTTAATGAAGGACTGATTAGATGAACCAGGTGTTTGGACGGCACCTGTAAATACTGGCCTCCATCCAGGGATATTTGTTTGCTTTCTATTATTGTGTTGTTTTGACCAAACACAAACTTACTGCCCGGATAAATGGCTTTCCATCATGTTTTTTCAAAGACTGCTTTTGCACGGTGCTGTAATATGACTATAATATCTGGAAATGATACAGTCATCTGCAAAAGTTTGAGGTCACCTGGTCAAATGACATGTTTAGTTGATTTTTTATGTGTAAATAAGTACAGAGAACACATAATAATCACTGTTCAATTTGATATATTGGGAAAAATTTAACAAAATATAAGGCCTGTGCAAAAGTTATAAAACGTAGAATAAAATATAAATATAATAAACTTTTTCAGCTGTGATTTTATTACCTATATTATTTATATCTACTTCTCTTACTGACCACAGCATTTTGTGTATATAGTATAGTGTATTTAGTACAGAGTATTTTCTGGAGAGTTAAATTTTTACTTTATATATTTTATATTGTTCTTGTCTCTGTGTCTCTGTGCAGTCATAGCATAAGCAATTTCCTCCAGGATCAATACAATTTTCTAATAT
>JBBJLS010009897.1:0-15941 GCA_037577275.1 Bryconaethiops microstoma
CCCGCACACACACACACATACACACACACACACACACACACACGTACATGTACACACACACACACACACACACACACACACACACACACACACGCACACACACACACACACACACACCCCCGGGGCAGAAAAAGTCCATCAGAATTCAATTTTACACTCCACGAATTTTCCTCCACAGATACAAACAAGCGTGTCTGCAGAATGGAGCTCAGATAAAACCGGAATTCTCCACCTCGGATGTAAAGTTTAAGCAATAATGTTCATGAGGAGGGTGGAGCTCAGGTGTAAAAGTTATGAGTAGACTGCACTGGTTTTTGAATATTAGCGTTAATCATACACTTTGGTGTTTTTTTTTTGACTGATATTTTTAGTTGAATTTTAAGGCTTTTTTTTTTTCGAATGTCCATTTAAAATAAACCCCACTGAAATTCTAAAAGAAAACTGTTGTGAAATGTAGCTTTGTGAAACATTGTTTGCTAAACAACTGTAAATACAATCACTCTGAAGTTTTTAAAATAGTTTCTAATCAACAAAAAAAAAAACTGGAGCCCGACCTGCCGTCAGGTTGTGTGGCGGTGCTTGTCGTCTGTGAGCAATGATGCAGCGCCGGGGTCGTTTCTCAGTCCAGATGTAAAATGGATACGTGTTGTTTTTCCCATAAAGTGGAATTCCAGTATGGATTTTTCTTTTCCATTAGACACATCCATCATGTTGGTCAGGTGACCATAAATCTCCACTGGTGTTTTTAACATTTTGCATCACTTTTCATTCTTGTGATTCAGTTGCATTAAAACTCACATCCCACTTTAAACCAACTCTGCTTTCCAATGTTTTATTTGATTTTACAATTTCTTTCACTTATACATAAGAGTCAATCATTGTACCATTTAAATCTTGTGTAGCTCATTTGCTCATGTGGAGAGGCAGTCTCTGTTTCTCAGGGAGGTTCAGAACAGTGGAGGTGAATGGAACCAGATGTCCACATCTCAAAGATGGCTCACAGAAAGGTATTGCATCAAATGCCTATGGTTGCGCTGTCTGACGTTTTGCCAGAGTTTTGAGAAGCTTTTGGTCCTAAAACTAAACCGAATCAAGGGTGGAAGGATACATTCAGGGCAACATGAGGCAAAATAGTCCCCAAAAGAAAAGCGATTTAGTTCAGATTCTGGACTATTTTGCCATTATCGGCATCCATATAACACTCAGACAGGTGGAGCTTCACTGGTTGTCAATAGTGAATAAAACAGCTGTTTTTGTGTTGGAGACGTCTGGTTCCATTCACCACCACTGTAAAGAAATCAGACTCTCTTCAATGAACCGTTTTGCACCAAACCCACTCTGCACTCACTCTGTTTACACAATGAATTAATTGATTGGGGGAATTTAGAAAAAATGGGTGCAGTTCATTATTGATTTACAGTCTTTTGTCTTTAAATGATTCTGCGTTGAATAAAGACATTGTAACGGAAAATGTCCAAAATCAAACCCAGTGGAAATGGTATTGAACCTGAAAATGTATGTATCGTTACACCTCTCGACTCTTTGGTGTGTTCCTCTCCAGGGTGATTCTCTCCTGTTTACTGGTTCTGTTTCTACATCAGTGATTCATGGGAGCGTCTCTCAGCATGTAAAGTGCAGAGAGAGATCCAGAGCGAATCCCTGAATGATTTCCCATCACCCACTGCCCCGTGCTCTACCTGTGTAGGTGCTCTGCATTGTAATGAGGTGGAATGGGGGAGGAGAGGGGTTGTACTGGTGTATGCTGGTGTGTGATGGAGTGTGTGAGTGAGTTTCTTTATGCGTGTGTCTGTACAGGAACGGAGGGGTTATAAAATTAAAGTGGAAGGTGAGTGGTGTGTGTTTCACAGGAGTCAAAGTCGAGGCTAATGTAGCTAACAAGCAACGGCAGCTCCTGCCCCACAGCTACAGAGGTACAGTTGGACTCTCAGTCCAGCTTCTCTTTCACATTTCCAGGACCACCTTAAATGATACCACGTAACTTCTGCTCCTACTAAGATGGAACAAAACACTTGAGTAAGCAACATTGAGTGCCAGCTTCTTATTAGAATATTCCACTCCACCTTAAATGGTGCGGCAGTTATATTGCACCACTTAAGGTGGAACTGAAAGTTCTAATATGAAGCTGACACCTGAGACTGCTAAATCATTTGAGGTGGCATGGAATGCACAATTAACAAGCTGGTGCGTGAGGTGCCAGAATGTAATGGCTGTACCATTTAAGATGAAACCGGAAATCTGATTAGGAGACGACACCTGTGTCACCATAATTTAACTGCTGCACCATTTAAGGTGGAACAGAACACTCAAATAAGAATCCTCAGGGGCCTGCTTGTTATTAGAATATTTTGTTCCACCTTAAATAGTGCAACAGTTTCATATAAGGGCTGTAATTCTGAATAGGTTGGCACCTGTAACAGCTGCACAATTTAAGGTGGTACTGAAAATTCCAATGGCACCTGTCAGGCAAGAATGTGATTGCAGCACCATTTAAGGTAGAATGTAAATGTGAATAATAAGCGTTTTCAGTAATGTGTAATAGCCCAGTGCCTGTGGTTTTTGACAGTGTATTAATGGTGTAAATGGCTGAACTGCCTCTGTAAAGAACTGGTTTGAGTGAAGCTCAGGCTGTATGAAGTGTGTGCCTACACTGATATGATTGTTGTGCTGTCTGTGGAGCAGAAAGGTCTCTGTTCCGAGATCAGTGCTGCTGTATTTGAGCTCTGAGCTGTGTCCTGGCCCTCTGATTGGCCGGTTCAACTCGGCTCCTCTGTTCAGGTATCTGCGTCTGATGACTGAAAATCTGTGAAGATCAAAGATTCAACAAGGCTAAACGGAACCCCGGTTAATAATGGGTTTCTCGTCAAGTTCCTGCAGAGACACATGGCTGGAGGCTGGCAGAAGCTGGTTGTGGTTAAACCTTCCAGCAGCTGTGATACTGCTCCTGAAACAAATCAGCAAGATTTGTCAAAAAAAATGTCATTGCCACTCAAATTAATAGTAATACTTGTAATCCTACAATCCTACAAAACCTCTTTGTACAATTCTGCTAAAATACTGCTTTATACATAGTGCACTGACATACTGACTGCTGCACTCAGAGTCTCATTTGTCTAACAAAGAAGCACAATTCCATACTGGACTGATGGAGCCCTGGCTGGGCATGGAAACTGGAATCTCTTCCACAGCGTATTGTATAGGGGGTTCTCTGCTGATTTTACATCTGAAACCTGTGGAACATTTACATGACTGTTTTCTTTTAAATTACAACGTAATGAAATATGCAGTTCTGGTGTATCCTGATGGTCGGGAGAAGTTGATCAGAATGTCTTCACCATCAGATGTGGTCTTGTTTCTCCTGTAGAAGCTTGAGAAACTGTGTGGAACACACAGCTCTGCATGAAACATCTCTTGGTCTGTCTGAATTCTACTCCCCAGGGACACCCCCCCCCAACCGACACTCTAAATCCCTTAATTGACGGAAACATTGTGATTTTTCCCAGAAGGGAGTTGAGGGATCACCTCACCCCCCCGCGGGATCAATTAACTCCAGTAACCTCCCACTAGCATCACACACCTTTCACTGTAATCTTCACTGCGTCCTCGTTGAGACTGCCCCTCCCCCTCTGAACACCTCTCCCTCTCACACACGTCATATAATCAATATCACCATTCCCGCACTATTGATCCTGTGCATTAATATTGCCGCAATGCCACTCTCTTACATATCTGGACTCACTGGCTGTTGAATTTACAGAATTTTTTTTATATAATAACATAATTACATAATTAATTAGCTACATTAACTTTCCTTTATAGATGGATTCGAAGATGCACTTCTGCCTCTTTTTCGTCAAAAGAAATAACTGCAAAAAATGTAAAGGTTTTTAATTCAGATGAGATAATGAAGTGTTTCCTCTTCTGTTCTCACACTGGTGAGGTCCGGAGTGAAAGTATAGAATTAGCTCTTTCATGCAGTTTCTCATAATTTCTAAACTACAGCTAATTTAAATCCCTGTCTCTGTTACGATAATTGAAGTTTTTGAGGCTTCTGTTAGCAGAGCGTCTCCAAAAACCAGGGTTTCTCTGTCCAGGCCCTGGAAGTCCACCACCTTGGAGAGTTTAGTTGAAGTCCTGGTCTAACACACCTAATGCCGGTGGAGAAGGTCTGAATATTATAGTCTAAGGTGTTGGACCAGAAATATCCAGGGGGGTGGATCTCCAGGACCTGCACTCTCTGTTCTAAACCGGGACTCCTGAAAGCGTTTAGGAACCTTTTTAGAGTGTGTTCATAAAGCTCCTGCAACTCTAGCGTTTACTGGATAATGAAGTTTCGGGTGACTCAGATTTCAGCTTTGATCTTATTCACCTTATCGTTCACAGGCTAATCAATTTGTGTAACCTGATCCTTCCTGTGTGTCTCTGATGGAGCAAATTAGATTTATCTGTGTGTGTTGAGGTCTTAATTGATTAGTGTGTGCTGTCGTCTGTCTGGCCGGAGCACCAGTGTTGTAGGCATTTGCTGGGATATTAATATAAACCGATATAATAATAATAATAATTATTATTATTTTTATTTATTTTAAAAATTATTATTATTATTATTACTATTACTATTATTATTATTATTATAACAGTAATAATAATGAAAATGCTGCTGCATCACTAAATGAGGATTAGTAACTGCATAGTTCTGCATATCTGAGTGTATACCTGCTGCTGTGAATCACTTTGTTACTACATTACTTAAATAATCGATGGTGACCATCCAAATCACTTTGTCATCTCAAATATTCAATCAATCAATCAATCAATCAGTCAGTCAGTTAGGCTCTGAGGGTATTACAGGTGGCCCTCATCTGCAGTGTAGCTGAACGTTTGCAGGAACAAGTGTATTAAAACACAAATAAACAGTATTAAAGATGAACTTCAAAAACATCCAATCGCTTCTCACTTTATAATTTAATACGCTAAATCCAGTTAAGCAGGACTGAGGAATTCATTTTTTTCTATAACAGACCATCACTTTTATTCCTTAGATGGTATGTATCGATACAAGAACTCGAGAGCCTCTTAGAAGGAGAACCCGATCTTCTCTGGGTTTTGAGTGGCAGTTCTGAACCCCCCTGCAGTCCATCACCCGTGAACCCCCGATCAATACCACAATGAAGGATAATGGTGGGGATCAATAGACATCAGACCCTGCCGCTTCCGCTGATCAATTATTAATTGCGACAGAGGCCACTGGCTTGTCTGTGCGTGTGTGTGTGTGTGTTGAGGCAGGAAGGGGGATATATGACCACTTTGTTGAATCCAGAAATCTAAAGGGGAGGGGCCATGTGTGATTTACGCTAATCGAATGTAAAATCATGTTAAATTATTGGCTGTTGGTGAGTGACTGTGCTGCAAAAATGACATGACATGTTTTAAATCTAATAAACATGTCCTTTATTACTCATTCTGAGGTTGCTGTAAGTATATATTATTTTTTGCACCTAATTCCAGATATCTTAAGTTGTTTTAAGTAATTATATGTTATGCTTAGTCATTATATCTAATGACATCTTATTATATTGGCTGATTTTGTTTTGGATGGGGGTTCAGGTTCTGGTGAGCCTCTGTACTGCTCCAGATGCCTGGCCCCGCCCACGAGGAGCCTGTCAGTTAACAAGGTGTGATGGACGAGTCAGAATACAAATGTGCACAGTGGGGTTGTCCGGACCATGGGTGGAGCAGGTAAAATAATACTAAAGCAGGTAAAAATTCTAATCAGTAAAACAATCATATTAGATATTAAATTTTATCTTGCCAAGCAAGATATTAGTTTTGCAGTGTGTGAGCATTCAGCTCATTGTTTAATACTGCAGTGGGCTGTAGTTTGTCTGTAACCTCAGAAGACAGGAACAGCCCCCCCCCCCCGACTGTGTTACACACACCATAGACTGGAAACGCCACCCTTCCCCATTCCACCTTCCCTTTTCTGAAACCTGGAAAACTGATCAGATTTTAAAACCTGGAGTATTGATTGATACGGATACTGATCAGACATTAAAACCTGGAGTATCGATTGATACTGAGCGATTTTTAATGCAAACTTTTCACTCATGGTCTTAATATTAGAATTAAGCAACTGTAGGCTTAATAACAGTAATATTAATGTTATTGTTATTGTTGTCACTATAATAACTATTATTATTATTGTTATTGTTATTATTATTATGGATGAGATCTTTTGTTCTGAGTCAGTGTGTGTATGTCTCAGTGAGATGCTGAGAGCAGAGAAGCACCTGTTTTGTGTTTGTGTGTGTGTGTGTGGGGGGGGGGCAGTATTAGAGGTCACCTTCACAGCGGTGAACTGATCTGAGAGCCTGTGGTGTAAATGATCTCTCTTACCCTTCCCTCATTCACACACACACACACACACACACACACACACACACACACACACACACACGCACACACATTTTTTATGTGTTTGTCAGTTTCAGTGTTATCCAATGTTGTGTGCGTGTGTGTGTGTTGGTGAGTGTGTTGGAAGAACCTCTCCCACAGGTGGTCCAGATTTATGGAATCTTCACTGTACCAAAAATAATCCGGAAATTTATTGATTACATTTATCCCAACAACAAGTTTTAGGGATTTTAAAGTGGAAAATATTATTATTTTGATGTCTTGTGATTTCAGGCTGCTTTATATTGCTGTCAGCTTTTGAAGATGCTTGATAATTATGAGCGCCCCCTTATGGATTCAAGAGAAATAACATTGTCTTGGTAGATGAATTTGTTGCAGTTTGTTGCATGTTTTCCTACCCCTTGTCTCTCCATCTTTTTTTACATTTTTATGAATGTAAATTTATTTGAATAACTGAGAAACAGACAAGTGTGTTTATGGTTTCTGAGCCCAGCTGACAAAGGAACCCCCCATCTCCTGCTGCACATTTTCACACCACACTTCACTCTGTGTCCGCTTGAAGTGGGTATAATCATTTTTCACTCCCAGTTCTAGATCATGGAATATTTTTTCTCTGGTTTTATTTTGGGTGTCACAGTGTTTAGTGCTGTCTCCTCACAGTGAGAAGGTTCTGGGTTTTGGTTCTGAATCAGCATTTTGTGTGAGTATGTATGTTCTTCCCATGTCTGTGTGTATTTCCTCCAGGTTCTATAGGTTCCTCCCACAGTCCAAAGACCTGCACAGCAGGTGGAATGAAGATAATAACCTGACCCCATGTGTACTGGTGGAGTGGTAGACTGGTGTTCTGGGGTCATGGTGGACTGATGTCCTTATGGACTGGTGGACTGGTGAACTGGTAGACTGAAGTCCTGGTGTCCTAGTGCAGCGGTCCCCAACCTTTTTTGCACTACGGACCAGATAAATGTAAAATGATCACTGACCGGTATAGATACAACTAAAAACAAAGTGCGTTTCTTTTGTATTCATTTTTGCTAGCTTGTGGGCTAAATTTTTTATGTACTGTATCATGTGACCAAGATAAGCATTTTTTTCAAAATAAAAGACTCTGATAATCTATAAAATATTTTTTATTCTGTCTTTCTGTGCGACCCAGTAGCAAATGACTCATGGACCAATACCGGTCTGTGCCCCGGTGGTTGTGGACCTCTGTCTTGGTGGACTGGTGAACAAGTGAACTGGTAGAGTGGTGTCCCGGTGGATTGGAGTACTGGTGGAGTAAAGGCTTTTCTGCATTTTGCGCAGTAAGTGCTGGGGTAGGCTCCAGGACCCCCCACCCTGAGGGTGGATGAATAGGTGGATAAGTGGGTGCATGGATGAATGGGTTGGATGGTTTTATTTCATGTTTATTCATCTTGCTGTTGGAATTGTGTGCTGTAAATGTTTTTGTTTGATCCATAGTAATTAAACCTGATAAAAAAGGACTGAACTGTGTGTGTGTGTGTTTTTTAAGTGTCGAATCTCCATGCAGTGGTGATTCTCTTAATCAAAGAAAACCTGTGGTTTAATTGCCTTTTCTCATGGTGAGATATTGAATCCAACTCACGGTTTAAAGGGTTCCTTCATCCACAGGAGATTGTTCTGCAAGTGCTTGTTTGTTATTGGCTGAATGGGTGATTTTGGTTGGACTGTTCCTTAGTTAGGTTATTTTATTGAAGCTGAATTGTTGGAGAAGAAGTCCATTCTGGATCTCCAGGAAGTGTTTAAAGCTCAGCAGGACCTCCAGGCCTCAATCAGCAAAGAGTTTCATGCTTTAAAAAGTGCTGATGGGAGGGAGGGAAGGATGGAGGGAGAGAGAGAGAGAGCGAGAGTGAGAGAGAGAGAGAGAGAGAGAGAGAGAGAGAGAGAGAGAGAGCTAAGGCCAGATCAGAATTGTCTTTGTTTCTAAAGCTTCAGATGCTTCTCAATGAGAGTCTTCAGATCTCTGGAAACAAACAGAAACCTTCATACAGCCTTCAGACAATCTTCAGTCTTCAGTCTACAAACAGTCTTTAGCCTTCTGAAAGCCTTCAGACTATCTTGTGGTCTTGCTGCTTTGCTAATTTTGAGGCTGATTTATATCTCTGTGAAGATTAACCTAAACATGAAATCCTTAAACACATGAATCCAAATTAAGAGCTGCAAATTAAGCTCTGTTTCTCTCAGTGGTTCATCTTCATGCACTTAAGGAGGCTCTTCATTTGTGTCTGAAATTGTCTCAGTGTTACTTCCTAAAGCTCTTAGTGAGGTTCTTTTTTGTGTCTGGGTTCCTCAGTGGTTCCTCCTAAAACTCTGAGGACGTTTCTCCTGACTGTCTCCTCCTGTGAGTCTGATTATGCGTCAGTGTCCACATTCAGTTCAGAACTGAATGTGTCTCAGTTTCCTTCCAATGTTTCTTTCTCACATTGTTAATTTGTGTGTGTGTGTGAGTGTGTGTATATAATGGTGCAGTGACATAGTGGGTGCCAGAAAGACAGACCTTTTGGCTGCAGTCCTGCTGAATCTCCTTGCACTCCTGAGAACCAGAATTGGGCAAAAAATCTGATTCAGTCAAATCCTTCCCCCACCCAAAATGTCTCGAGATCGTTTTTCAGTTGTAGCACCTTGAGCCAAACTTTCATTTCTTCGAATTTTTCTTCCAAAGATCCAGACTTTTTTGTATTTGTAATGTAGTCGTGAAGAACAGTGTTCATGAAAGACATTCAAAGACTCTCATTTTCAGTTCAGTTCCTGAACCTGACCAATTTCAGAAGATTGAATTTTGTTTATTAAGCCACACTGTGACCAACATATGAATCATTCAAGCAGAACAAAGACCATCTAACTTAAGATAAGACAGAGATAAGATAAATCTTTATTAGTCCCACAAGTGGGAAATTCGATTAGTAATGGCAGAAAGTGGACAGTACAAAGTTCAGAGCTGCAGAATTGAGAAAACAATAGAATAGAATAAAATAAAATAAAATAAAATAAAATAAAATAAAATAAAATAAAAATAGGCAGAGTATTATGTAGAAAATAGTATTAAATAAAAATAAAAATAAAAAATTCTCTCAATATTATACAAAATATACATGTATAAACAGACTCAAACAATTTTCATAGGTGCCTAAGACTTTTGCACAGTACTGTATATTTATGAAAACCTATTTTCCCCAGCTTCAGACCGGCTAAACTGGAGACCCGGGGATGCCCTGTAGATAGAAAAAAGGGTGTCGAAAATTACCATGAAAATCTATAGCTTTCACATTCCAGTATCATGAAATGAAAATGCCATACTTTGCCATGTGACTGTACAGAGGCTGAAATGTCCACTGTCTTCTCTGATAAGAACACAATCAATTGCTGGATGATACCCAGGGTTTACTAGGTGAATCATCCAGAGTATAGAACTGACCAAATATAACAACACATAGGTACACTATATATGGATAAAATACATCTTATACTGGCTAATACAGCCAAAGTCAGAAACCACTCTATTGTATTAACCATCAAGTGACTTACTGTCCCGCACACCAGTCATGTGATGCACACAGGTCGACGGAGATGACGCGCATCACACGGTATATAAACAGGATGTAGGTAGATCATCGTCGCTCAGTCATTGAGTCGTCCACTCGCCCCCCAGTCTTCAACCCTGGTTTCGTGAATACTCACTTCTGTTTAATACCACTGTGTGTGTGTGTGTGTGTGAATGCTGATTCCGGTGGGAATTTTAACTCTTGTGTTGAGCGTTCATAGAATAGCATGCGTGATTCTACCAGCCCTCTCGTGTCTGTCCACAGTTGGGCTTATCTGTCACGCTACATGGGCAAACTCCAGGCCAGGTACGTTCATGTTTACAGTTCATTATTGTGACACTTACTAAAAAACAAAGCACTTAATAGTGCAGTGTAATGCAACATTCTCGATTGCCAGGAAAAGTATTGGCAATGCCAGTCTAGTTGGGGTTGATCTTATAATTCACTGCTTATAATTTACTGCCTGCTTGCTGCGCTTCTGCCACCCTCGTGCCAGTTCCAGCATCTTCTTAGCTGCTCAGTGCACTCGGGCAAAAAATCCAGCTCCATTGCGGCAAATTCTGTGGCAGCTAAGTTGTCTCTGTTGGATTCCAAAGTCATCCAAAATACAGGGATCTACATTACAACCACATCGAGTGTATTTCAGCATTATGAAACAAACACAACTAGCTGGTAGTTGTCTTGAAATGGAAGGGTGCTACACTGCACGAGAATTGTAATGGGGGGGCGGGGAGGGGGTGCTCCTCAGTTTCAGAACCTTTTCTGCAGCTCTTCTGTTTGGAGGGTGGCAGTCTGGTCTGGCATAGGTCTGGAAAAGCAGATCCTGTCCTTCCCTGTAGCTGTCCAGGGTGCTGAAGGCAGTGAGCCATAGAGCCAGAGAGCTGAATAAGGCACTTAAAAGGAGCCAGGCTTCAGCCAAGGCTTACAGAGACAAACCTGAACCTGATCCAAAAGACTCAGAGAAGAGTCACTGGGAGGTGTATGAGACAGGACCATGATACCATTTTAGCATGGGGTGAGAAATTCAGTGATACCCTAAACGGTGGGCATTCTCAGTCATTCTGCAACACGGCTCAACTGCATAGGTCATAAAAAGGATTCAGGGCAATTACAGAACGTTTGTAAATAACATAAGCCAGTGTTTATTCACTGCATAAACTGTGCAAATTTAGTACAAAAATTCATTATGGCCCTTTTCCACTGGCACAAGGAACCGTGCCATACCATGAATAAATGTTTTGGTTCTGTTCGAAATGTTGGTCGAAATGTTGTCATCACAACATGGAAAGAGCCCATTATTTTTTACTCTGCACGCAAAAAAACATGAATGAAAACACAAACTAACAACTGGGTGTCGACAAAGTACAATCACTGCTATCTGGGATGAAGATAAATTTCAGTGTACCACAATATCAAAAGCAGCTTTGAGAGAAATATCTTCTGCTGGTTCGACTCCATGGACGCAGTTTTGGGAAAATGACCAGCCGTAAACTGTGGGAAAAGAATTGTGCTGCTGATGCATCAGAAACACCGATACTGGGCTGAGATACACTCAAAAATCAAAATGAGCCGCAAGTTCTGTGCCGTCACAGTACAGTTTAAGTACAGCACGGGTTCTGTATGCCTGTGGAAAAGTTCAGTCTACACTTTACACACTAAACAGGACTAAGTATGGCCAGATTGCTATGAAATATACAGTTGCTCCGTGTTCTTTCAGTACCCAATCCCAATATGCATTCATATATTTTTATTTAAAAACACTCACCCTCATTTCGGGATATTAAAGTGTAGCCTAAAAAAGAGTTTCGAGGCCAAAACCATTGCTTCATATTTTCAGGTCAAAACAATTGTTTTACATACAATGACGCTGAACTGCAAGTTAAAAGCCTTCATTTGTACAAATTCTGAGAGTAAAACCACATCCTATCATGAGCAGCAGACAGCTTATTATGGAGTGCCTAACTGACTAAAAGATCATTCACCATTAAGGCCTTTATCAGACTTCGGTCAGTAGATGAAAGTCATTACTGGGAAATGTCTATGCTGTTTATAACACTTTCTTGTTTAGTGTTTTGCTTCTGTCCTCTTATTTTCTGTTTCCAGCAGAGTTGAAAATGTAATCTTAAAATTTAATTGAAGGTAGTATCCACCCAGCATCCACATCTCTGCCCCCTGCCGTTTTGTCATCCTTAGTGTTTGCTTTGAATTGAACTGCTTCTTCTGCTGGAGGAGAGGTGGCAACTGTACAGAGAGTTTCCTCTAATTAACATGTCTGTTTTCTCCTGAGTGCTCCTGCAGTCACCTAAATCTAAAGCTACCACGGTTTATTAAGAATTACCATGGTGCTTCAAATTTGTGCTTTCATTATTCTATTATGTCCCTATTTAGATGTAACTCCATAATTAACTACATTCTACCACAACAATAACTATTACAAGACTGTATGGAGGGTGTAAAGGTTCACCTTTTTCACCGTTCAGTTATGTCCTCCAAGTCCCTGTTCTGTTTGTATCATAGTTTAACTTGGAAAAACAACTTTAAAACCCTTTTTTCTCTTCTTTTCCAGAAAATAAAGTGAAACAATTGACAGTATTAATGTTTTCGTGCATGATCTGTTCAATTCAGCATCAGCCTCTTTCAGCAAAACACAATGACTCAGACACATTTAACCTGGATCAAAATCTACTATTTGAACATCTATGTATCTGAGTAGGCTGTGTACTCTGTCACTAAACACAAAGCAATGATACAAAAACAAATTGTGGTTCACATCACATGCTTGTTGAGTTGAACCAAAGACTGATGGACTGCAGATTGGTCCAGAACACTGAGGAATTGGCTGTTGTGCTAAAAAAGGTTGCTTCTGAATGGAACTGATCATGCAATAAAACGCTGATGCTGTGAATATATCTGGATATTTCACCCTACATTCTGTAAAAGAGGAGAAAAATCTGAGGTTTGAAGTTTTTTTCCAAGTTTTTCCAACTAAGCTGCAAATAGAACAGGGACTAGGCATAACAAAAACATTTATCAAATTTAAATGACAGTACCTACATTATTAATTATAGTAATTATAGTAATTAATATTGCTTCTCTTATGAGTAGTGATGAAACCAGCCTTTAGAGGTTAAAAACGAGAATAAACTAATCAAAGAATAAACGAATAAAGACTGTGACACTGATGTTAAGCTGGGAAAACCTTAACAGTGAGCATTATCAGAGAGGGTGTTTCAGAGAAGTCACTATCAGTGGGAACACTGGGACAACTAATTGTTCTTAAAAGCCCAATCAGGAATCACTGCAACTTTCTGGTACAACAGAAGAGCGTTAGTCAGTCAAAGTAAGCCCTGGAGCTCTGATGGTAATCCCTGATCAGAGCTTTTAGAAAAGTGGAGAGTCTTTAGAATCTGCATCTCTCAAGAGAAACTGGCAGCACTCAGATCCTGGCACTGTTAGCAGCTTTATCATAGATCATGACTCATCTTCGGCCTTATAGGGAATACAAGATCTATACTCCCAGAATACCGCATTCTTTTGGCCGGAGGCTGTCTGGAATCCTGCAGAGCTGTAAAGAGGGGAAGATGGGCTGATAGGGGTTGATATTTCTGTATCAGGTAACCAGAAAGACACTGCCGTGGTTTGGTCAAGAGGCAAAGAGGAACACACTGTGCAGTACACTTTTAGTCTCTTTCCCATCAGCCCAGGCTTGTGGGTTTTAGACCCCTCAGTGTAATTAAGTCTAACCTTCCTAAAGACCCTATTTCCCTTCTGAGACCTCCACAGGGTCCACACATGCTCTCCGACAGAGCAGGCTGCAGCTTGCGGGAGTCACAGTAATGCCCATAAATATATTAGTGTACAGCAGCTTCTGTAACAGAACAATTTGTCTGTCTGTTTTTCTCTGTATCATTTGTTAGCCCCAGAAACATATTTAAGCATCTCTACATGTGGCGAATCAGTATGTTTTGCTAATAGCCACTGCAGTTAAAACTGTAGTCTCCTCCAGCTTGATGAGGACACAACAGCAGATCAGCACAAAGCTTCACAGCGAACCAGCTGTTCTCAGTACAAAATATTTGACTTCATATTGTCAGCAGGTAATGACAATTTCTTCTAATGAGAATTACTATTATTTTGTGATTTGGGGGTAAACCAACATTTCTGATCTGCATTTCCCTCCTGTTGGTCAGACAATTACATACTCATATGGTGCTAAATGAATGCACCCACTGGCCAAAGCACTCTGAAAAGCCATTTCTGTAGCTGTTTGGCAGACCCTGTTCATTCTATTCTTTTGATTGAATTCACACTATACTGAGGAGCTTTGTTTCAAAAGTTTAAAGATCATTCAGTATATTTGATGCTTCTTAAGGAAATATATATATATATATATATATATATATATATATATACACACACACACACACACACACACACACACACACACACACACACACACACACACACAGGGGTTGACATAAGTGGTACGCAAGCACGCATAGATGTAAGTGGTATGCAAAATGCGCACCAGTTTTCAGTCTTTACAGTGCAAATGACTACCTAACTTGTGACTTCATACTGCGCACAACCCCCACCCGCCCGGAACCACGCCAAGATACAGACCTACCTTAGATATACACAAGTCTTCATCTTCCTTTGAGTTGTCCTAAAGAATTACTCTAGTGCTATTTATGGTTTGTAGTATTTCTGGTTTTAGTGACTTTAATAGCCATTAGGACATTTAAACATTTAAAATACAACCGGCTCAATGAAAGGTCTCTCAAAAGTGATGCTGCAGTGTGTGAGTTTTGATAAGTGTTCTTCTCAAATAGGTAACCCACAGAAGTGACATTTATCTGCACTGATCACAACAGTGTAGTTGATTCACTCGTATTGGATTCTAAACCTTTAGTCCAATACACATGCTAATAAACAAAAGAGGATATACGTCATTATCATTTAATTATGACCAAAAGCCACTGTTGTATGTGCATTCTTGTTTTACAGAAGAAAAACAATGTGATACTTTTTTGACATTGAAACAAACCTAAAAACAATGGAAGAGCAGGCTTAATCCTATGGAATGTAAACGGAATAATTGTAACAATCATTATAACTAAAAATCAGTAATTAATTGTGCAGTTACACTTAAATAGCAAAACAAGGGAAAGAATATCACTCTCTAGGAGTTAAATGCTGTTCTACTAACCAGAATTCAGAATCAAAAAGATATAAGCATGCCTCACATGTAGTGATAAAACACACACTTCAGAGACAGGCCATGTGTCTTGGCCCGCCACTAGAATCTTTGACTGCCGAAGAAGGTAGCAAATATGCCAGAAAAGATAAGGTGAGTCAGGACCGAACAGTAAAACACATTCTTTGGGTCGATGTATTACTTGGATTGAACATTGAGGTCATGTGCTAACTCCTACCCATTCATCATGGTACTCTCCCTCTCTACATCTCTGACCGAGCAGATAGTGATCACTTCAGACACTGCAGAAAACAGACCTGTTCCTTCCTTGTTCTTCCCTATGTAACACACTTCAGAATGAGATGAAAACAGTAATCACACAAAACAAGTGAACATCCTAGAACTAAATTATTTGTTCACAATACACAAAAACCTCTAATAGCTCTGATGAACTGATAGGGTACTTCTGAGAAATGGAGAATTAGGTTGACAGCAAGTAACATAAGCTCCATTAAAAAGAATTTTTAAAGAATTTTCTAAGGACTACAGACACCTTAATTAAATGAAAATATCAAAATAAATACTCTAAATAAATACTCGCACCTAACTAACAGTGCAAAAATCTAGGCATCGCAGATCAAATGATCCTTTTTTGGTTTTCTTGAGCACAGAGAACATAACTGTAATGCAAAACTATATATATATATATATATATATATATATATATATATATATACACACACACACACACACAC